>OY744475.1:151550275-151664931 GCA_963556175.1 Tipula confusa | reverse complement strand
AAACAGCTTTTTCTCCTAAGCTATGCGTCCTAGAATAATGAAAATAGTATTTTTAAATTTGCCATATTAAGATCTACCTAAAATAAAAAACAAAACAAAGTTTTCCGACCTCGTTTAAATTTTATTGTCATTCATATGGGTAATGTTTAAACAGCTTTTTCTCCTAAGCTATGCGTCCTAGAATAATGAAAATAGTATTTTAGAATTTGCCATATTAAGATCTACCTAAAATAAAAAACAAAACAAAGTTTCCGACCTCGTTTAAATTTTATTGTCATTCATATGGGTAATGTTTAAACAGCTTTTTCTCCTAAGCTACTGCGTCCTAGTATAATGAAAATAGTATTTTTGAATTTGCCATATTAAGATCTACCTAAAATAAAAAACAAAACAAAGTTTTCCGACCTCGTTTAAATTTTATTGTCATTCATATGGGTAATGTTTAAACAGCTTTTTCTCCTAAGCTATGCGTCCTAGAATAATGAAAATAGTATTTTTAAATTTGCCATATTAAGATCTACCTAAAATAAAAAACAAAACAAAGTTTTCCGACCTCGTTTAAAATTTATTGTCATTCATATGGGTAATGTTTAAACAGCTTTTTCTCCTAAGCTATGCGTCCTAGAATAATGAAAATAGTATTTTTGAATTTGCCATATTAAGATCTACCTAAAATAAAAAACAAAACAAAGTTTTCCGACCTCGTTTAAATTTTATTGTCATTCATATGGGTAATGTTTAAACAGCTTTTCTCCTAAGCTATGCGTCCTAGAATAATGAAAATAGTATTTTTGAATTTGTCATATTAAGATCTACCTAAAATAAAAAACAAAACAAAGTTTTCCGACCTCGTTTAAATTTTATTGTCATTCATATGGGTAATGTTTAAACAGCTTTTTCTCCTAAGCTACGCGTCCTAGAATAATGAAAATAGTATTTTTGAATTTGCCATATTAAGATCTACCTAAAATAAAAAACAAAACAAAGTTTTCCGACCTCGTTTAAATTTTATTGTCATTCATATGGGTAATGTTTAAACAGCTTTTTCTCCTAAGCTATGCGTCCTAGAATAATGAAAATAGTATTTTTGAATTTGCCATATTAAGATCTACCTAAAATAAAAAACAAAACAAAGTTTTCCGACCTCGTTTAAATTTTATTGTCATTCATATGGGTAATGTTTAAACAGCTTTTTCTCCTAAGCTATGCGTCCTAGAATAATGAAAATAGTATTTTTAAATTTGCCATATTAAGATCTACCTAAAATAAAAAACAAAACAAAGTTTTCCGACCTCGTTTAAATTTTATTGTCATTCATATGGGTAATGTTTAAACAGCTTTTTCTCCTAAGCTATGCGTCCTAGAATAATGAAAATAGTATTTTTGAATTTGCCATATTAAGATCTACCTAAAATAAAAAACAAAACAAAGTTTTCCGACCTCGTTTAAATTTTATTGTCATTCATATGGGTAATGTTTAAACAGCTTTTTCTCCTAAGCTATGCGTCCTAGAATAATGAAAATAGTATTTTTAAATTTGCCATATTAAGATCTACCTAAAATAAAAAACAAAACAAAGTTTTCCGACCTCGTTTAAATTTTATTGTCATTCATATGGGTAATGTTTAAACAGCTTTTTCTCCTAAGCTATGCGTCCTAGAATAATGAAAATAGTATTTTTGAATTTGCCATATTAAGATCTACCTAAAATAAAAAACAAAACAAAGTTTTCCGACCTCGTTTAAATTTTTATTGTCATTCATATGGGTAATGTTTAAACAGCTTTTTCTCCTAAGCTATGCGTCCTAGAATAATGAAAATAGTATTTTTGAATTTGCCATATTAAGATCTACCTAAAATAAAAAACAAAACAAAGTTTTCCGACCTCGTTTAAATTTTATTGTCATTCATATGGGTAATGTTTAAACAGCTTTTTCTCCTAAGCTATGCGTCCTAGAATAATGAAAATAGTATTTTTGAATTTGCCATATTAAGATCTACCTAAAATAAAAAACAAAACAAAGTTTTCCGACCTCGTTTAAATTTTATTGTCATTCATATGGGTAATGTTTAAACAGCTTTTTCTCCTAAGCTATGCGTCCTAGAATAATGAAAATAGTATTTTTAAATTTGCCATATTAAGATCTACCTAAAATAAAAAACAAAACAAAGTTTTCCGACCTCGTTTAAATTTTATTGTCATTCATATGGGTAATGTTTAAA
This sequence comes from Tipula confusa, assembly GCA_963556175.1. Lineage (NCBI taxonomy): Eukaryota > Metazoa > Arthropoda > Insecta > Diptera > Tipulidae > Tipula > Tipula confusa. The sequence continues at coordinate 151,662,708 of OY744475.1, read as the reverse complement.
CAGCTTTTTCTCCTAAGCTACGCGTCCTAGAATAATGAAAATAGTATTTTTGAATTTGCCATATTAAGATCTACCTAAAATAAAAAACAAAACAAAGTTTTCCGACCTCGTTTAAATTTTATTGTCATTCATATGGGTAATGTTTAAACAGCTTTTTCTCCTAAGCTATGCGTCCTAGAATAATGAAAATAGTATTTTTAAATTTGCCATATTAAGATCTACCTAAAATAAAAAACAAAACAAAGTTTTCCGACCTCGTTTAAATTTTATTGTCATTCATATGGGTAATGTTTAAACAGCTTTTTCTCCTAAGCTATGCGTCCTAGAATAATGAAAATAGTATTTTTGAATTTGCCATATTAAGATCTACCTAAAATAAAAAACAAAACAAAGTTTTCCGACCTCGTTTAAATTTTATTGTCATTCATATGGGTAATGTTTAAACAGCTTTTTCTCCTAAGCTATGCGTCCTAGAATAATGAAAATAGTATTTTTAAATTTGCCATATTAAGATCTACCTAAAATAAAAAACAAAACAAAGTTTTCCGACCTCGTTTAAATTTTATTGTCATTCATATGGGTAATGTTTAAACAGCTTTTTCTCCTAAGCTATGCGTCCTAGAATAATGAAAATAGTATTTTTGAATTTGCCATATTAAGATCTACCTAAAATAAAAAACAAAACAAAGTTTTCCGACCTCGTTTAAATTTTATTGTCATTCATATGGGTAATGTTTAAACAGCTTTTTCTCCTAAGCTACGCGTCCTAGTATAATGAAAATAGTATTTTTGAATTTGCCATATTAAGATCTACCTAAAATAAAAAACAAAACAAAGTTTTCCGACCTCGTTTAAATTTTATTGTCATTCATATGGGTAATGTTTAAACAGCTTTTTCTCCTAAGCTATGCGTCCTAGAATAATGAAAATAGTATTTTTGAATTTGCCATATTAAGATCTACCTAAAATAAAAAACAAAACAAAGTTTTCCGACCTCGTTTAAATTTTATTGTCATTCATATGGGTAATGTTTAAACAGCTTTTTCTCCTAAGCTATGCGTCCTAGAATAATGAAAATAGTATTTTTAAATTTGCCATATTAAGATCTACCTAAAATAAAAAACAAAACAAAGTTTTCCGACCTCGTTTAAATTTTATTGTCATTCATATGGGTAATGTTTAAACAGCTTTTTCTCCTAAGCTACGCGTCCTAGTATAATGAAAATAGTATTTTTGAATTTGCCATATTAAGATCTACCTAAAATAAAAAACAAAACAAAGTTTTCCGACCTCGTTTAAATTTTATTGTCATTCATATGGGTAATGTTTAAACAGCTTTTTCTCCTAAGCTATGCGTCCTAGAATAATGAAAATAGTATTTTTGAATTTGCCATATTAAGATCTACCTAAAATAAAAAACAAAACAAAGTTTTCCGACCTCGTTTAAATTTTATTGTCATTCATATGGGTAATGTTTAAACAGCTTTTTCTCCTAAGCTATGCGTCCTAGAATAATGAAAATATTATTTTTAAATTTGCCATATTAAGATCTACCTAAAATAAAAAACAAAACAAAGTTTTCCGACCTTGTTTAAATTTTATTGTCATTCATATGGGTAATGTTTAAACAGCTTTTTCTCCTAAGCTATGCGTCCTAGAATAATGAAAATAGTATTTTTAAATTTGCCATATTAAGATCTACCTAAAATAAAAAACAAAACAAAGTTTTCCGACCTCGTTTAAATTTTATTGTCATTCATATGGGTAATGTTTAAACAGCTTTTTCTCCTAAGCTATGCGTCCTAGAATAATGAAAATAGTATTTTTGAATTTGCCATATTAAGATCTACCTAAAATAAAAAACAAAACAAAGTTTTCCGACCTCGTTTAAATTTTATTGTCATTCATATGGGTAATGTTTAAACAGCTTTTTCTCCTAAGCTATGCGTCCTAGAATAATGAAAATAGTATTTTTAAATTTGCCATATTAAGATCTACCTAAAATAAAAAACAAAACAAAGTTTTCCGACCTCGTTTAAATTTTATTGTCATTCATATGGGTAATGTTTAAACAGCTTTTTCTCCTAAGCTATGCGTCCTAGAATAATGAAAATAGTATTTTTGAATTTGCCATATTAAGATCTACCTAAAATAAAAAACAAAACAAAGTTTTCCGACCTCGTTTAAATTTTATTGTCATTCATATGGGTAATGTTTAAACAGCTTTTTCTCCTAAGCTACGCGTCCTAGTATAATGAAAATAGTATTTTTGAATTTGCCATATTAAGATCTACCTAAAATAAAAAACAAAACAAAGTTTTCCGACCTCGTTTAAATTTTATTGTCATTCATATGGGTAATGTTTAAACAGCTTTTTCTCCTAAGCTACGCGTCCTAGTATAATGAAAATAGTATTTTTGAATTTGCCATATTAAGATCTACCTAAAATAAAAAACAAAACAAAGTTTTCCGACCTCGTTTAAATTTTATTGTCATTCATATGGGTAATGTTTAAACAGCTTTTTCTCCTAAGCTACGCGTCCTAGTATAATGAAAATAGTATTTTTGAATTTGCCATATTAAGATCTACCTAAAATAAAAAACAAAACAAAGTTTTCCGACCTCGTTTAAATTTTATTGTCATTCATATGGGTAATGTTTAAACAGCTTTTTCTCCTAAGCTATGCGTCCTAGAATAATGAAAATAGTATTTTTAAATTTGCCATATTAAGATCTACCTAAAATAAAAAACAAAACAAAGTTTTCCGACCTCGTTTAAATTTTATTGTCATTCATATGGGTAATGTTTAAACAGCTTTTTCTCCTAAGCTACGCGTCCTAGTATAATGAAAATAGTATTTTTGAATTTGCCATATTAAGATCTACCTAAAATAAAAAACAAAACAAAGTTTTCCGACCTCGTTTAAATTTTATTGTCATTCATATGGGTAATGTTTAAACAGCTTTTTCTCCTAAGCTACGCGTCCTAGTATAATGAAAATAGTATTTTTGAATTTGCCATATTAAGATCTACCTAAAATAAAAAACAAAACAAAGTTTTCCGACCTCGTTTAAATTTTATTGTCATTCATATGGGTAATGTTTAAACAGCTTTTTCTCCTAAGCTACGCGTCCTAGTATAATGAAAATAGTATTTTTGAATTTGCCATATTAAGATCTACCTAAAATAAAAAACAAAACAAAGTTTTCCGACCTCGTTTAAATTTTATTGTCATTCATATGGGTAATGTTTAAACAGCTTTTTCTCCTAAGCTATGCGTCCTAGAATAATGAAAATAGTATTTTTAAATTTGCCATATTAAGATCTACCTAAAATAAAAAACAAAACAAAGTTTTCCGACCTCGTTTAAATTTTATTGTCATTCATATGGGTAATGTTTAAACAGCTTTTTCTCCTAAGCTACGCGTCCTAGTATAATGAAAATAGTATTTTTGAATTTGCCATATTAAGATCTACCTAAAATAAAAAACAAAACAAAGTTTTCCGACCTCGTTTAAATTTTATTGTCATTCATATGGGTAATGTTTAAACAGCTTTTTCTCCTAAGCTACGCGTCCTAGTATAATGAAAATAGTATTTTTGAATTTGCCATATTAAGATCTACCTAAAATAAAAAACAAAACAAAGTTTTCCGACCTCGTTTAAATTTTATTGTCATTCATATGGGTAATGTTTAAACAGCTTTTTCTCCTAAGCTATGCGTCCTAGAATAATGAAAATAGTATTTTTAAATTTGCCATATTAAGATCTACCTAAAATAAATAAAAAAACAAAGTTTTCCGACCTCGTTTAAATTTTATTGTCATTCATATGGGTAATGTTTAAACAGCTTTTTCTCCTAAGCTATGCGTCCTAGAATAATGAAAATAGTATTTTTGAATTTGCCATATTAAGATCTACCTAAAATAAAAAACAAAACAAAGTTTTCCGACCTCGTTTAAATTTTATTGTCATTCATATGGGTAATGTTTAAACAGCTTTTTCTCCTAAGATACGCGTCCTAGTATAATGAAAATAGTATTTTTGAATTTGCCATATTAAGATCTACCTAAAATAAGAAACAAAGCAAAGTTTTGCGACCTCGTTTAAATTTTATTGTCATTCATATGGGTAATGTTTAAACAGCTTTTTCTCCTAAGCTATGCGTCCTAGAATAATGAAAATAGTATTTTTGAATTTGCCATATTAAGATCTACCTAAAATAAAAAACAAAACAAAGTTTTCCGACCTCGTTTAAATTTTATTGTCATTCATATGGGTAATGTTTAAACAGCTTTTTCTCCTAAGCTATGCGTCCTAGAATAATGAAAATAGTATTTTTAAATTTGCCATATTAAGATCTACCTAAAATAAAAAACAAAACAAAGTTTTCCGACCTCGTTTAAATTTTATTGTCATTCATATGGGTAATGTTTAAACAGCTTTTTCTCCTAAGCTACGCGTCCTAGTATAATGAAAATAGTATTTTTGAATTTGCCATATTAAGATCTACCTAAAATAAAAAACAAAACAAAGTTTTCCGACCTCGTTTAAATTTTATTGTCATTCATATGGGTAATGTTTAAACAGCTTTTTCTCCTAAGCTATGCGTCCTAGAATAATGAAAATAGTATTTTTAAATTTGCCATATTAAGATCTACCTAAAATAAAAAACAAAACAAAGTTTTCCGACCTCGTTTAAATTTTATTGTCATTCATATGGGTAATGTTTAAACAGCTTTTTCTCCTAAGCTATGCGTCCTAGTATAATGAAAATAGTATTTTTGAATTTGCCATATTAAGATCTACCTAAAATAAAAAACAAAACAAAGTTTTGCGACCTCGTTTAAATTTTATTGTCATTCATATGGGTAATGTTTAAACAGCTTTTTCTCCTAAGTGATGCGCCCTAGCATAATGAAAATAGTATTTTTGAATTTGCCATATTAAGATCTACCTAAAATAAATAAAAAAACAAAGTTTTCCGACCTCGTTTAAATTTTATTGTCATTCATATGGGTAATGTTTAAACAGCTTTTTCTCCTAAGCTATGCGTCCTAGAATAATGAAAATAGTATTTTTGAATTTGCCATATTAAGATCTACCTAAAATAAGAAACAAAGCAAAGTTTTGCGACCTCGTTTAAATTTTATTGTCATTCATATGGGTAATGTTTAAACAGCTTTTTCTCCTAAGTGATGCGCCCTAGCATAATGAAAATAGTATTTTTGAATTTGCCATATTAAGATCTACCTAAAATAAATAAAAAAACAAAGTTTTCCGACCTCGTTTAAATTTTATTGTCATTCATATGGGTAATGTTTAAACAGCTTTTTCTCCTAAGCTATGCGTCCTAGAATAATGAAAATAGTATTTTTGAATTTGCCATATTAAGATCTACCTAAAATAAAAAACAAAACAAAGTTTTCCGACCTCGTTTAAATTTTATTGTCATTCATATGGGTAATGTTTAAACAGCTTTTTCTCCTAAGCTATGCGTCCTAGAATAATGAAAATAGTATTTTTGAATTTGCCATATTAAGATCTACCTAAAATAAATAAAAAAACAAAGTTTTCCGACCTCGTTTAAATTTTATTGTCATTCATATGGGTAATGTTTAAACAGCTTTTTCTCCTAAGCTATGCGTCCTAGAATAATGAAAATAGTATTTTTGAATTTGCCATATTAAGATCTACCTAAAATAAAAAACAAAACAAAGTTTTCCGACCTCGTTTAAATTTTATTGTCATTCATATGGGTAATGTTTAAACAGCTTTTTCTCCTAAGCTATGCGTCCTAGAATAATGAAAATAGTATTTTTGAATTTGCCATATTAAGATCTACCTAAAATAAGAAACAAAGCAAAGTTTTGCGACCTCGTTTAAATTTTATTGTCATTCATATGGGTAATGTTTAAACAGCTTTTTCTCCTAAGTGATGCGCCCTAGCATAATGAAAATAGTATTTTTGAATTTGCCATATTAAGATCTATCTAAAATAAAAAACAAAACAAAGTTTTCCGACCTCGTTTAAATTTTATTGTCATTCATATGGGTAATGTTTAAACAGCTTTTTCTCCTAAGATACGCGTCCTAGTATAATGAAAATAGTATTTTTGAATTTGCCATATTAAGATCTACCTAAAATAAAAAACAAAACAAAGTTTTCCGACCTCGTTTAAATTTTATTGTCATTCATATGGGTAATGTTTAAACAGCTTTTTCTCCTAAGATACGCGTCCTAGTATAATGAAAATAGTATTTTTGAATTTGCCATATTAAGATCTACCTAAAATAAGAAACAAAGCAAAGTTTTGCGACCTCGTTTAAATTTTATTGTCATTCATATGGGTAATGTTTAAACAGCTTTTTCTCCTAAGCTATGCGTCCTAGAATAATGAAAATAGTATTTTTGAATTTGCCATATTAAGATCTACCTAAAATAAAAAACAAAACAAAGTTTTCCGACCTCGTTTAAATTTTATTGTCATTCATATGGGTAATGTTTAAACAGCTTTTTCTCCTAAGCTATGCGTCCTAGAATAATGAAAATAGTATTTTTAAATTTGCCATATTAAGATCTACCTAAAATAAAAAACAAAACAAAGTTTTCCGACCTCGTTTAAATTTTATTGTCATTCATATGGGTAATGTTTAAACAGCTTTTTCTCCTAAGCTACGCGTCCTAGTATAATGAAAATAGTATTTTTGAATTTGCCATATTAAGATCTACCTAAAATAAAAAACAAAACAAAGTTTTCCGACCTCGTTTAAATTTTATTGTCATTCATATGGGTAATGTTTAAACAGCTTTTTCTCCTAAGCTATGCGTCCTAGAATAATGAAAATAGTATTTTTAAATTTGCCATATTAAGATCTACCTAAAATAAAAAACAAAACAAAGTTTTCCGACCTCGTTTAAATTTTATTGTCATTCATATGGGTAATGTTTAAACAGCTTTTTCTCCTAAGCTATGCGTCCTAGTATAATGAAAATAGTATTTTTGAATTTGCCATATTAAGATCTACCTAAAATAAAAAACAAAACAAAGTTTTGCGACCTCGTTTAAATTTTATTGTCATTCATATGGGTAATGTTTAAACAGCTTTTTCTCCTAAGTGATGCGCCCTAGCATAATGAAAATAGTATTTTTGAATTTGCCATATTAAGATCTACCTAAAATAAATAAAAAAACAAAGTTTTCCGACCTCGTTTAAATTTTATTGTCATTCATATGGGTAATGTTTAAACAGCTTTTTCTCCTAAGCTATGCGTCCTAGAATAATGAAAATAGTATTTTTGAATTTGCCATATTAAGATCTACCTAAAATAAAAAACAAAACAAAGTTTTCCGACCTCGTTTAAATTTTATTGTCATTCATATGGGTAATGTTTAAACAGCTTTTTCTCCTAAGATACGCGTCCTAGTATAATGAAAATAGTATTTTTGAATTTGCCATATTAAGATCTACCTAAAATAAGAAACAAAGCAAAGTTTTGCGACCTCGTTTAAATTTTATTGTCATTCATATGGGTAATGTTTAAACAGCTTTTTCTCCTAAGCTATGCGTCCTAGAATAATGAAAATAGTATTTTTGAATTTGCCATATTAAGATCTACCTAAAATAAAAAACAAAACAAAGTTTTCCGACCTCGTTTAAATTTTATTGTCATTCATATGGGTAATGTTTAAACAGCTTTTTCTCCTAAGCTATGCGTCCTAGAATAATGAAAATAGTATTTTTAAATTTGCCATATTAAGATCTACCTAAAATAAAAAACAAAACAAAGTTTTCCGACCTCGTTTAAATTTTATTGTCATTCATATGGGTAATGTTTAAACAGCTTTTTCTCCTAAGCTACGCGTCCTAGTATAATGAAAATAGTATTTTTGAATTTGCCATATTAAGATCTACCTAAAATAAAAAACAAAACAAAGTTTTCCGACCTCGTTTAAATTTTATTGTCATTCATATGGGTAATGTTTAAACAGCTTTTTCTCCTAAGCTATGCGTCCTAGAATAATGAAAATAGTATTTTTAAATTTGCCATATTAAGATCTACCTAAAATAAAAAACAAAACAAAGTTTTCCGACCTCGTTTAAATTTTATTGTCATTCATATGGGTAATGTTTAAACAGCTTTTTCTCCTAAGCTATGCGTCCTAGTATAATGAAAATAGTATTTTTGAATTTGCCATATTAAGATCTACCTAAAATAAAAAACAAAACAAAGTTTTGCGACCTCGTTTAAATTTTATTGTCATTCATATGGGTAATGTTTAAACAGCTTTTTCTCCTAAGTGATGCGCCCTAGCATAATGAAAATAGTATTTTTGAATTTGCCATATTAAGATCTACCTAAAATAAATAAAAAAACAAAGTTTTCCGACCTCGTTTAAATTTTATTGTCATTCATATGGGTAATGTTTAAACAGCTTTTTCTCCTAAGCTATGCGTCCTAGAATAATGAAAATAGTATTTTTGAATTTGCCATATTAAGATCTACCTAAAATAAGAAACAAAGCAAAGTTTTGCGACCTCGTTTAAATTTTATTGTCATTCATATGGGTAATGTTTAAACAGCTTTTTCTCCTAAGTGATGCGCCCTAGCATAATGAAAATAGTATTTTTGAATTTGCCATATTAAGATCTACCTAAAATAAATAAAAAAACAAAGTTTTCCGACCTCGTTTAAATTTTATTGTCATTCATATGGGTAATGTTTAAACAGCTTTTTCTCCTAAGCTATGCGTCCTAGAATAATGAAAATAGTATTTTTGAATTTGCCATATTAAGATCTACCTAAAATAAAAAACAAAACAAAGTTTTCCGACCTCGTTTAAATTTTATTGTCATTCATATGGGTAATGTTTAAACAGCTTTTTCTCCTAAGCTATGCGTCCTAGAATAATGAAAATAGTATTTTTGAATTTGCCATATTAAGATCTACCTAAAATAAATAAAAAAACAAAGTTTTCCGACCTCGTTTAAATTTTATTGTCATTCATATGGGTAATGTTTAAACAGCTTTTTCTCCTAAGCTACGCGTCCTAGTATAATGAAAATAGTATTTTTGAATTTGCCATATTAAGATCTACCTAAAATAAAAAACAAAACAAAGTTTTCCGACCTCGTTTAAATTTTATTGTCATTCATATGGGTAATGTTTAAACAGCTTTTTCTCCTAAGCTATGCGTCCTAGAATAATGAAAATAGTATTTTTGAATTTGCCATATTAAGATCTACCTAAAATAAGAAACAAAGCAAAGTTTTGCGACCTCGTTTAAATTTTATTGTCATTCATATGGGTAATGTTTAAACAGCTTTTTCTCCTAAGTGATGCGCCCTAGCATAATGAAAATAGTATTTTTGAATTTGCCATATTAAGATCTATCTAAAATAAAAAACAAAACAAAGTTTTCCGACCTCGTTTAAATTTTATTGTCATTCATATGGGTAATGTTTAAACAGCTTTTTCTCCTAAGATACGCGTCCTAGTATAATGAAAATAGTATTTTTGAATTTGCCATATTAAGATCTACCTAAAATAAAAAACAAAACAAAGTTTTCCGACCTCGTTTAAATTTTATTTTCATTCATATGGGTAATGTTTAAACAGCTTTTTCTCCTAAGTGATGCGCCCTAGCATAATGAAAATAGTATTTTTGAATTTGTCATATTAAGATCTACCTAAAATAAATAAAAAAACAAAGTTTTCCGACCTCGTTTAAATTTTATTGTCATTCATATGGGTAATGTTTAAACAGCTTTTTCTCCTAAGATACGCGTCCTAGTATAATGAAAATAGTATTTTTGAATTTGCCATATTAAGATCTACCTAAAATAAAAAACAAAACAAAGTTTTCCGACCTCGTTTAAATTTTATTGTCATTCATATGGGTAATGTTTAAACAGCTTTTTCTCCTAAGCTACGCGTCCAAGTATAATGAAAATAGTATTTTTGAATTTGCCATATTAAGATCTACCTAAAATAAATAAAAAAACAAAGTTTTCCGACCTCGTTTAAATTTTATTGTCATTCATATGGGTAATGTTTAAACAGCTTTTTCTCCTAAGCTATGCGTCCTAGAATAATGAAAATAGTATTTTTGAATTTGCCATATTAAGATCTACCTAAAATAAAAAACAAAACAAAGTTTTCCGACCTCGTTTAAATTTTATTGTCATTCATATGGGTAATGTTTAAACAGCTTTTTCTCCTAAGCTATGCGTCCTAGAATAATGAAAATAGTATTTTTGAATTTGCCATATTAAGATCTACCTAAAATAAAAAACAAAACAAAGTTTTCCGACCTCGTTTAAATTTTATTGTCATTCATATGGGTAATGTTTAAACAGCTTTTTCTCCTAAGCTATGCGTCCTAGAATAATGAAAATAGTATTTTTAAATTTGCCATATTAAGATCTACATAAAATAAAAAACAAAACAAAGTTTTCCGACCTCGTTTAAATTTTATTGTCATTCATATGGGTAATGTTTAAACAGCTTTTTCTCCTAAGCTATGCGTCCTAGAATAATGAAAATAGTATTTTTAAATTTGCCATATTAAGATCTACCTAAAATAAAAAACAAAACAAAGTTTTCCGACCTCGTTTAAATTTTATTGTCATTCATATGGGTAATGTTTAAACAGCTTTTTCTCCTAAGCTACGCGTCCTAGTATAATGAAAATAGTATTTTTGAATTTGCCATATTAAGATCTACCTAAAATAAAAAACAAAACAAAGTTTTCCGACCTCGTTTAAATTTTATTGTCATTCATATGGGTAATGTTTAAACAGCTTTTTCTCCTAAGTGATGCGCCCTAGCATAATGAAAATAGTATTTTTGAATTTGCCATATTAAGATCTACCTAAAATAAAAAACAAAACAAAGTTTTCCGACCTCGTTTAAATTTTATTGTCATTCATATGGGTAATGTTTAAACAGCTTTTTCTCCTAAGCTATGCGTCCTAGAATAATGAAAATAGTATTTTTGAATTTGCCATATTAAGATCTACCTAAAATAAAAAACAAAACAAAGTTTTCCGACCTCGTTTAAATTTTATTGTCATTCATATGGGTAATGTTTAAACAGCTTTTTCTCCTAAGCTATGCGTCCTAGAATAATGAAAATAGTATTTTTGAATTTGCCATATTAAGATCTACCTAAAATAAAAAACAAAACAAAGTTTTCCGACCTCGTTTAAATTTTATTGTCATTCATATGGGTAATGTTTAAACAGCTTTTTCTCCTAAGCTATGCGTCCTAGAATAATGAAAATAGTATTTTTGAATTTGCCATATTAAGATCTACCTAAAATAAGAAACAAAGCAAAGTTTTGCGACCTCGTTTAAATTTTATTGTCATTCATATGGGTAATGTTTAAACAGCTTTTTCTCCTAAGTGATGCGCCCTAGCATAATGAAAATAGTATTTTTGAATTTGCCATATTAAGATCTATCTAAAATAAAAAACAAAACAAAGTTTTCCGACCTCGTTTAAATTTTATTGTCATTCATATGGGTAATGTTTAAACAGCTTTTTCTCCTAAGATACGCGTCCTAGTATAATGAAAATAGTATTTTTGAATTTGCCATATTAAGATCTACCTAAAATAAAAAACAAAACAAAGTTTTCCGACCTCGTTTAAATTTTATTTTCATTCATATGGGTAATGTTTAAACAGCTTTTTCTCCTAAGCTATGCGTCCTAGAATAATGAAAATAGTATTTTTGAATTTGCCATATTAAGATCTACCTAAAATAAGAAACAAAGCAAAGTTTTGCGACCTCGTTTAAATTTTATTGTCATTCATATGGGTAATGTTTAAACAGCTTTTTCTCCTAAGTGATGCGCCCTAGCATAATGAAAATAGTATTTTTGAATTTGTCATATTAAGATCTACCTAAAATAAATAAAAAAACAAAGTTTTCCGACCTCGTTTAAATTTTATTGTCATTCATATGGGTAATGTTTAAACAGCTTTTTCTCCTAAGATACGCGTCCTAGTATAATGAAAATAGTATTTTTGAATTTGCCATATTAAGATCTACCTAAAATAAAAAACAAAACAAAGTTTTCCGACCTCGTTTAAATTTTATTGTCATTCATATGGGTAATGTTTAAACAGCTTTTTCTCCTAAGCTATGCGTCCTAGAATAATGAAAATAGTATTTTTGAATTTGCCATATTAAGATCTACCTAAAATAAGAAACAAAGCAAAGTTTTGCGACCTCGTTTAAATTTTATTGTCATTCATATGGGTAATGTTTAAACAGCTTTTTCTCCTAAGTGATGCGCCCTAGCATAATGAAAATAGTATTTTTGAATTTGCCATATTAAGATCTACCTAAAATAAATAAAAAAACAAAGTTTTCCGACCTCGTTTAAATTTTATTGTCATTCATATGGGTAATGTTTAAACAGCTTTTTCTCCTAAGCTATGCGTCCTAGAATTATGAAAATAGTATTTTTGAATTTGCCATATTAAGATCTACCTAAAATAAGAAACAAAGCAAAGTTTTGCGACCTCGTTTAAATTTTATTGTCATTCATATGGGTAATGTTTAAACAATTTTTTCTCCTAAGATACGCGTCCTAGTATAATGAAAATAGTATTTTTGAATTTGCCATATTAAGATCTACCTAAAATAAAAAACAAAACAAAGTTTTCCGACCTCGTTTAAATTTTATTGTCATTCATATGGGTAATGTTTAAACAGCTTTTTCTCCTAAGCTACGCGTCCTAGTATAATGAAAATAGTATTTTTGAATTTGCCATATTAAGATCTACCTAAAATAAAAAACAAAACAAAGTTTTCCGACCTCGTTTAAATTTTATTGTCATTCATATGGGTAATGTTTAAACAGCTTTTTCTCCTAAGCTACGCGTCCTAGTATAATTAAAATAGTATTTTTGAATTTGCCATATTAAGATCTACCTAAAATAAATAAAAAAACAAAGTTTTCCGACCTCGTTTAAATTTTATTGTCATTCATATGGGTAATGTTTAAACAGCTTTTTCTCCTAAGCTATGCGTCCTAGAATAATGAAAATAGTATTTTTGAATTTGCCATATTAAGATCTACCTAAAATAAAAAACAAAACAAAGTTTTCCGACCTCGTTTAAATTTTATTGTCATTCATATGGGTAATGTTTAAACAGCTTTTTCTCCTAAGCTACGCGTCCTAGTATAATGAAAATAGTATTTTTGAATTTGCCATATTAAGATCTACCTAAAATAAAAAACAAAACAAAGTTTTCCGACCTCGTTTAAATTTTATTGTCATTCATATGGGTAATGTTTAAACAGCTTTTTCTCCTAAGCTATGCGTCCTAGAATAATGAAAATAGTATTTTTGAATTTGCCATATTAAGATCTACCTAAAATAAAAAACAAAACAAAGTTTTCCGACCTCGTTTAAATTTTATTGTCATTCATATGGGTAATGTTTAAACAGCTTTTTCTCCTAAGCTACGCGTCCTAGTATAATGAAAATAGTATTTTTGAATTTGCCATATTAAGATCTACCTAAAATAAAAAACAAAACAAAGTTTTCCGACCTCGTTTAAATTTTATTGTCATTCATATGGGTAATGTTTAAACAGCTTTTTCTCCTAAGCTATGCGTCCTAGAATAATGAAAATAGTATTTTTGAATTTGCCATATTAAGATCTACCTAAAATAAAAAACAAAACAAAGTTTTCCGACCTCGTTTAAATTTTATTGTCATTCATATGGGTAATGTTTAAACAGCTTTTTCTCCTAAGCTATGCGTCCTAGAATAATGAAAATAGTATTTTTGAATTTGCCATATTAAGATCTACCTAAAATAAAAAACAAAACAAAGTTTTCCGACCTCGTTTAAATTTTATTGTCATTCATATGGGTAATGTTTAAACAGCTTTTTCTCCTAAGCTATGCGTCCTAGAATAATGAAAATAGTATTTTTGAATTTGCCATATTAAGATCTACCTAAAATAAAAAACAAAACAAAGTTTTCCGACCTCGTTTAAATTTTATTGTCATTCATATGGGTAATGTTTAAACAGCTTTTTCTCCTAAGCTATGCGTCCTAGAATAATGAAAATAGTATTTTTGAATTTGCCATATTAAGATCTACCTAAAATAAGAAACAAAGCAAAGTTTTGCGACCTCGTTTAAATTTTATTGTCATTCATATGGGTAATGTTTAAACAGCTTTTTCTCCTAAGTGATGCGCCCTAGCATAATAAAAATAGTATTTTTGAATTTGCCATATTAAGATCTACCTAAAATAAATAAAAAAACAAAGTTTTCCGACCTCGTTTAAATTTTATTGTCATTCATATGGGTAATGTTTAAACAGCTTTTTCTCCTAAGCTATGCGTCCTAGAATAATGAAAATAGTATTTTTGAATTTGCCATATTAAGATCTACCTAAAATAAAAAACAAAACAAAGTTTTCCGACCTCGTTTAAATTTTATTGTCATTCATATGGGTAATGTTTAAACAGCTTTTTCTCCTAAGCTATGCGTCCTAGAATAATGAAAATAGTATTTTTGAATTTGCCATATTAAGATCTACCTAAAATAAAAAACAAAACAAAGTTTTCCGACCTCGTTTAAATTTTATTGTCATTCATATGGGTAATGTTTAAACAGCTTTTTCTCCTAAGCTATGCGTCCTAGAATAATGAAAATAGTATTTTTGAATTTGCCATATTAAGATCTACCTAAAATAAGAAACAAAGCAAAGTTTTGCGACCTCGTTTAAATTTTATTGTCATTCATATGGGTAATGTTTAAACAGCTTTTTCTCCTAAGTGATGCGCCCTAGCATAATAAAAATAGTATTTTTGAATTTGCCATATTAAGATCTACCTAAAATAAATAAAAAAACAAAGTTTTCCGACCTCGTTTAAATTTTATTGTCATTCATATGGGTAATGTTTAAACAGCTTTTTCTCCTAAGCTATGCGTCCTAGAATAATGAAAATAGTATTTTTGAATTTGCCATATTAAGATCTACCTAAAATAAAAAACAAAACAAAGTTTTCCGACCTCGTTTAAATTTTATTGTCATTCATATGGGTAATGTTTAAACAGCTTTTTCTCCTAAGCTATGCGTCCTAGAATAATGAAAATAGTATTTTTGAATTTGCCATATTAAGATCTACCTAAAATAAAAAACAAAACAAAGTTTTCCGACCTCGTTTAAATTTTATTGTCATTCATATGGGTAATGTTTAAACAGCTTTTTCTCCTAAGCTATGCGTCCTAGAATAATGAAAATAGTATTTTTGAATTTGCCATATTAAGATCTACCTAAAATAAGAAACAAAGCAAAGTTTTGCGACCTCGTTTAAATTTTATTGTCATTCATATGGGTAATGTTTAAACAGCTTTTTCTCCTAAGTGATGCGCCCTAGCATAATAAAAATAGTATTTTTGAATTTGCCATATTAAGATCTACCTAAAATAAATAAAAAAACAAAGTTTTCCGACCTCGTTTAAATTTTATTGTCATTCATATGGGTAATGTTTAAACAGCTTTTTCTCCTAAGCTACGCGTCCTAGTATAATGAAAATAGTATTTTTGAATTTGCCATATTAAGATCTACCTAAAATAAAAAACAAAACAAAGTTTTGCGACCTCGTTTAAATTTTATTGTCATTCATATGGGTAATGTTTAAACAGCTTTTTCTCCTAAGCTACGCGTCCTAGTATAATGAAAATAGTATTTTTGAATTTGCCATATTAAGATCTACCTAAAATAAAAAACAAAACAAAGTTTTCCGACCTCGTTTAAATTTTATTGTCATTCATATGGGTAATGTTTAAACAGCTTTTTCTCCTAAGCTATGCGTCCTAGAATAATGAAAATAGTATTTTTGAATTTGCCATATTAAGATCTACCTAAAATAAGAAACAAAGCAAAGTTTTGCGACCTCGTTTAAATTTTATTGTCATTCATATGGGTAATGTTTAAACAGCTTTTTCTCCTAAGTGATGCGCCCTAGCATAATAAAAATAGTATTTTTGAATTTGCCATATTAAGATCTACCTAAAATAAATAAAAAAACAAAGTTTTCCGACCTCGTTTAAATTTTATTGTCATTCATATGGGTAATGTTTAAACAGCTTTTTCTCCTAAGCTATGCGTCCTAGAATAATGAAAATAGTATTTTTGAATTTGCCATATTAAGATCTACCTAAAATAAAAAACAAAACAAAGTTTTCCGACCTCGTTTAAATTTTATTGTCATTCATATGGGTAATGTTTAAACAGCTTTTTCTCCTAAGCTACGCGTCCTAGTATAATGAAAATAGTATTTTTGAATTTGCCATATTAAGATCTACCTAAAATAAAAAACAAAACAAAGTTTTCCGACCTCGTTTAAATTTTATTGTCATTCATATGGGTAATGTTTAAACAGCTTTTTCTCCTAAGCTATGCGTCCTAGAATAATGAAAATAGTATTTTTGAATTTGCCATATTAAGATCTACCTAAAATAAAAAACAAAACAAAGTTTTGCGACCTCGTTTAAATTTTATTGTCATTCATATGGGTAATGTTTAAACAGCTTTTTCTCCTAAGCTATGCGTCCTAGAATAATGAAAATAGTATTTTTGAATTTGCCATATTAAGATCTACCTAAAATAAGAAACAAAGCAAAGTTTTGCGACCTCGTTTAAATTTTATTGTCATTCATATGGGTAATGTTTAAACAGCTTTTTCTCCTAAGTGATGCGCCCTAGCATAATAAAAATAGTATTTTTGAATTTGCCATATTAAGATCTACCTAAAATAAATAAAAAAACAAAGTTTTCCGACCTCGTTTAAATTTTATTGTCATTCATATGGGTAATGTTTAAACAGCTTTTTCTCCTAAGCTATGCGTCCTAGAATAATGAAAATAGTATTTTTGAATTTGCCATATTAAGATCTACCTAAAATAAAAAACAAAACAAAGTTTTCCGACCTCGTTTAAATTTTATTGTCATTCATATGGGTAATGTTTAAACAGCTTTTTCTCCTAAGCTATGCGTCCTAGAATAATGAAAATAGTATTTTTGAATTTGCCATATTAAGATCTACCTAAAATAAAAAACAAAACAAAGTTTTCCGACCTCGTTTAAATTTTATTGTCATTCATATGGGTAATGTTTAAACAGCTTTTTCTCCTAAGCTATGCGTCCTAGAATAATGAAAATAGTATTTTTGAATTTGCCATATTAAGATCTACCTAAAATAAGAAACAAAGCAAAGTTTTGCGACCTCGTTTAAATTTTATTGTCATTCATATGGGTAATGTTTAAACAGCTTTTTCTCCTAAGTGATGCGCCCTAGCATAATAAAAATAGTATTTTTGAATTTGCCATATTAAGATCTACCTAAAATAAATAAAAAAACAAAGTTTTCCGACCTCGTTTAAATTTTATTGTCATTCATATGGGTAATGTTTAAACAGCTTTTTCTCCTAAGCTACGCGTCCTAGTATAATGAAAATAGTATTTTTGAATTTGCCATATTAAGATCTACCTAAAATAAAAAACAAAACAAAGTTTTGCGACCTCGTTTAAATTTTATTGTCATTCATATGGGTAATGTTTAAACAGCTTTTTCTCCTAAGCTACGCGTCCTAGTATAATGAAAATAGTATTTTTGAATTTGCCATATTAAGATCTACCTAAAATAAAAAACAAAACAAAGTTTTCCGACCTCGTTTAAATTTTATTGTCATTCATATGGGTAATGTTTAAACAGCTTTTTCTCCTAAGCTATGCGTCCTAGAATAATGAAAATAGTATTTTTGAATTTGCCATATTAAGATCTACCTAAAATAAGAAACAAAGCAAAGTTTTGCGACCTCGTTTAAATTTTATTGTCATTCATATGGGTAATGTTTAAACAGCTTTTTCTCCTAAGTGATGCGCCCTAGCATAATAAAAATAGTATTTTTGAATTTGCCATATTAAGATCTACCTAAAATAAATAAAAAAACAAAGTTTTCCGACCTCGTTTAAATTTTATTGTCATTCATATGGGTAATGTTTAAACAGCTTTTTCTCCTAAGCTATGCGTCCTAGAATAATGAAAATAGTATTTTTGAATTTGCCATATTAAGATCTACCTAAAATAAAAAACAAAACAAAGTTTTCCGACCTCGTTTAAATTTTATTGTCATTCATATGGGTAATGTTTAAACAGCTTTTTCTCCTAAGCTACGCGTCCTAGTATAATGAAAATAGTATTTTTGAATTTGCCATATTAAGATCTACCTAAAATAAAAAACAAAACAAAGTTTTCCGACCTCGTTTAAATTTTATTGTCATTCATATGGGTAATGTTTAAACAGCTTTTTCTCCTAAGCTATGCGTCCTAGAATAATGAAAATAGTATTTTTGAATTTGCCATATTAAGATCTACCTAAAATAAAAAACAAAACAAAGTTTTGCGACCTCGTTTAAATTTTATTGTCATTCATATGGGTAATGTTTAAACAGCTTTTTCTCCTAAGCTATGCGTCCTAGAATAATGAAAATAGTATTTTTGAATTTGCCATATTAAGATCTACCTAAAATAAAAAACAAAACAAAGTTTTCCGACCTCGTTTAAATTTTATTGTCATTCATATGGGTAATGTTTAAACAGCTTTTTCTCCTAAGCTATGCGTCCTAGAATAATGAAAATAGTATTTTTGAATTTGCCATATTAAGATCTACCTAAAATAAAAAACAAAACAAAGTTTTCCGACCTCGTTTAAATTTTATTGTCATTCATATGGGTAATGTTTAAACAGCTTTTTCTCCTAAGCTACGCGTCCTAGTATAATGAAAATAGTATTTTTGAATTTGCCATATTAAGATCTACCTAAAATAAAAAACAAAACAAAGTTTTCCGACCTCGTTTAAATTTTATTGTCATTCATATGGGTAATGTTTAAACAGCTTTTTCTCCTAAGCTACGCGTCCTAGTATAATGAAAATAGTATTTTTGAATTTGCCATATTAAGATCTACCTAAAATAAAAAACAAAACAAAGTTTTCCGACCTCGTTTAAATTTTATTGTCATTCATATGGGTAATGTTTAAACAGCTTTTTCTCCTAAGCTATGCGTCCTAGAATAATGAAAATAGTATTTTTGAATTTGCCATATTAAGATCTACCTAAAATAAGAAACAAAGCAAAGTTTTGCGACCTCGTTTAAATTTTATTGTCATTCATATGGGTAATGTTTAAACAGCTTTTTCTCCTAAGCTATGCGTCCTAGAATAATGAAAATAGTATTTTTGAATTTGCCATATTAAGATCTACCTAAAATAAATAAAAAAACAAAGTTTTCCGACCTCGTTTAAATTTTATTGTCATTCATATGGGTAATGTTTAAACAGCTTTTTCTCCTAAGCTATGCGTCCTAGAATAATGAAAATAGTATTTTTGAATTTGCCATATTAAGATCTACCTAAAATAAATAAAAAAACAAAGTTTTCCGACCTCGTTTAAATTTTATTGTCATTCATATGGGTAATGTTTAAACAGCTTTTTCTCCTAAGCTACGCGTCCTAGTATAATGAAAATAGTATTTTTGAATTTGCCATATTAAGATCTACCTAAAATAAAAAACAAAACAAAGTTTTGCGACCTCGTTTAAATTTTATTGTCATTCATATGGGTAATGTTTAAACAGCTTTTTCTCCTAAGCTACGCGTCCTAGTATAATGAAAATAGTATTTTTGAATTTGCCATATTAAGATCTACCTAAAATAAAAAACAAAACAAAGTTTTCCGACCTCGTTTAAATTTTATTGTCATTCATATGGGTAATGTTTAAACAGCTTTTTCTCCTAAGCTATGCGTCCTAGAATAATGAAAATAGTATTTTTGAATTTGCCATATTAAGATCTACCTAAAATAAGAAACAAAGCAAAGTTTTGCGACCTCGTTTAAATTTTATTGTCATTCATATGGGTAATGTTTAAACAGCTTTTTCTCCTAAGTGATGCGCCCTAGCATAATAAAAATAGTATTTTTGAATTTGCCATATTAAGATCTACCTAAAATAAATAAAAAAACAAAGTTTTCCGACCTCGTTTAAATTTTATTGTCATTCATATGGGTAATGTTTAAACAGCTTTTTCTCCTAAGCTATGCGTCCTAGAATAATGAAAATAGTATTTTTGAATTTGCCATATTAAGATCTACCTAAAATAAAAAACAAAACAAAGTTTTCCGACCTCGTTTAAATTTTATTGTCATTCATATGGGTAATGTTTAAACAGCTTTTTCTCCTAAGCTACGCGTCCTAGTATAATGAAAATAGTATTTTTGAATTTGCCATATTAAGATCTACCTAAAATAAAAAACAAAACAAAGTTTTCCGACCTCGTTTAAATTTTATTGTCATTCATATGGGTAATGTTTAAACAGCTTTTTCTCCTAAGCTATGCGTCCTAGAATAATGAAAATAGTATTTTTGAATTTGCCATATTAAGATCTACCTAAAATAAAAAACAAAACAAAGTTTTCCGACCTCGTTTAAATTTTATTGTCATTCATATGGGTAATGTTTAAACAGCTTTTTCTCCTAAGCTACGCGTCCTAGTATAATGAAAATAGTATTTTTGAATTTGCCATATTAAGATCTACCTAAAATAAAAAACAAAACAAAGTTTTCCGACCTCGTTTAAATTTTATTGTCATTCATATGGGTAATGTTTAAACAGCTTTTTCTCCTAAGCTATGCGTCCTAGAATAATGAAAATAGTATTTTTGAATTTGCCATATTAAGATCTACCTAAAATAAATAAAAAAACAAAGTTTTCCGACCTCGTTTAAATTTTATTGTCATTCATATGGGTAATGTTTAAACAGCTTTTTCTCCTAAGCTACGCGTCCTAGTATAATGAAAATAGTATTTTTGAATTTGCCATATTAAGATCTACCTAAAATAAAAAACAAAACAAAGTTTTGCGACCTCGTTTAAATTTTATTGTCATTCATATGGGTAATGTTTAAACAGCTTTTTCTCCTAAGCTACGCGTCCTAGTATAATGAAAATAGTATTTTTGAATTTGCCATATTAAGATCTACCTAAAATAAAAAACAAAACAAAGTTTTCCGACCTCGTTTAAATTTTATTGTCATTCATATGGGTAATGTTTAAACAGCTTTTTCTCCTAAGCTATGCGTCCTAGAATAATGAAAATAGTATTTTTGAATTTGCCATATTAAGATCTACCTAAAATAAGAAACAAAGCAAAGTTTTGCGACCTCGTTTAAATTTTATTGTCATTCATATGGGTAATGTTTAAACAGCTTTTTCTCCTAAGTGATGCGCCCTAGCATAATAAAAATAGTATTTTTGAATTTGCCATATTAAGATCTACCTAAAATAAATAAAAAAACAAAGTTTTCCGACCTCGTTTAAATTTTATTGTCATTCATATGGGTAATGTTTAAACAGCTTTTTCTCCTAAGCTATGCGTCCTAGAATAATGAAAATAGTATTTTTGAATTTGCCATATTAAGATCTACCTAAAATAAAAAACAAAACAAAGTTTAGCAACCTCGTTTAAATTTTATTGTCATTCATATGGGTAATGTTTAAACAGCTTTTTCTCCTAAGTGATGCGCCCTAGCATAATGAAAATAGTATTTTTGAATTTGCCATATTAAGATCTACCTAAAATAAAAAACAAAACAAAGTTTTCCGACCTCGTTTAAATTTTATTGTCATTCATATGGGTAATGTTTAAACAGCTTTTTCTCCTAAGCTATGCGTCCTAGAATAATGAAAATAGTATTTTTGAATTTGCCATATTAAGATCTACCTAAAATAAATAAAAAAACAAAGTTTTCCGACCTCGTTTAAATTTTATTGTCATTCATATGGGTAATGTTTAAACAGCTTTTTCTCCTAAGCTATGCGTCCTAGAATAATGAAAATAGTATTTTTAAATTTGCCATATTAAGATCTACCTAAAATAAAAAACAAAACAAAGTTTTCCGACCTCGTTTAAATTTTATTGTCATTCATATGGGTAATGTTTAAACAGATTTTTCTCCTAAGCTACGCGTCCTAGTATAATGAAAATAGTATTTTTGAATTTGCCATATTAAGATCTACCTAAAATAAATAAAAAAACAAAGTTTTCCGACCTCGTTTAAATTTTATTGTCATTCATATGGGTAATGTTTAAACAGCTTTTTCTCCTAAGCTATGCGTCCTAGAATAATGAAAATAGTATTTTTGAATTTGCCATATTAAGATCTACCTAAAATAAGAAACAAAGCAAAGTTTAGCAACCTCGTTTAAATTTTATTGTCATTCATATGGGTAATGTTTAAACAGCTTTTTCTCCTAAGTGATGCGCCCTAGCATAATGAAAATAGTATTTTTGAATTTGCCATATTAAGATCTACCTAAAATAAATAAAAAAACAAAGTTTTCCGACCTCGTTTAAATTTTATTGTCATTCATATGGGTAATGTTTAAACAGCTTTTTCTCCTAAGCTATGCGTCCTAGAATAATGAAAATAGTATTTTTGAATTTGCCATATTAAGATCTACCTAAAATAAATAAAAAAACAAAGTTTTCCGACCTCGTTTAAATTTTATTGTCATTCATATGGGTAATGTTTAAACAGCTTTTTCTCCTAAGCTATGCGTCCTAGAATAATGAAAATAGTATTTTTAAATTTGCCATATTAAGATCTACCTAAAATAAAAAACAAAACAAAGTTTTCCGACCTCGTTTAAATTTTATTGTCATTCATATGGGTAATGTTTAAACAGCTTTTTCTCCTAAGCTACGCGTCCTAGTATAATGAAAATAGTATTTTTGAATTTGCCATATTAAGATCTACCTAAAATAAAAAACAAAACAAAGTTTTCCGACCTCGTTTAAATTTTATTGTCATTCATATGGGTAATGTTTAAACAGCTTTTTCTCCTAAGCTACGCGTCCTAGTATAATGAAAATAGTATTTTTGAATTTGCCATATTAAGATCTACCTAAAATAAAAAACAAAACAAAGTTTTCCGACCTCGTTTAAATTTTATTGTCATTCATATGGGTAATGTTTAAACAGCTTTTTCTCCTAAGCTACGCGTCCTAGTATAATGAAAATAGTATTTTTGAATTTGCCATATTAAGATCTACCTAAAATAAGAAACAAAGCAAAGTTTTGCGACCAGGTTTAAATTTTATTGTCATTCATATGGGTAATGTTTAAACAGCTTTTTCTCCTAAGTGATGCGCCCTAGCATAATGAAAATAGTATTTTTGAATTTGCCATATTAAGATCTACCTAAAATAAATAAAAAAACAAAGTTTTCCGACCTCGTTTAAATTTTATTGTCATTCATATGGGTAATGTTTAAACAGCTTTTTCTCCTAAGCTATGCGTCCTAGAATAATGAAAATAGTATTTTTGAATTTGCCATATTAAGATCTACCTAAAATAAAAAACAAAACAAAGTTTTGCGACCTCGTTTAAATTTTATTGTCATTCATATGGGTAATGTTTAAACAGCTTTTTCTCCTAAGTGATGCGCCCTAGCATAATGAAAATAGTATTTTTAAATTTGCCATATTAAGATCTACCTAAAATAAAAAACAAAACAAAGTTTTCCGACCCTGTTTAAATTTTATTGTCATTCATATGGGTAATGTTTAAACAGCTTTTTCTCCTAAGCTACGCGTCCTAGTATAATGAAAATAGTATTTTTGAATTTGCCATATTAAGATCTACCTAAAATAAATAAAAAAACAAAGTTTTCCGACCTCGTTTAAATTTTATTGTCATTCATATGGGTAATGTTTAAACAGCTTTTTCTCCTAAGCTATGCGTCCTAGAATAATGAAAATAGTATTTTTGAATTTGCCATATTAAGATCTACCTAAAATAAGAAACAAAGCAAAGTTTAGCAACCTCGTTTAAATTTTATTGTCATTCATATGGGTAATGTTTAAACAGCTTTTTCTCCTAAGTGATGCGCCCTAGCATAATGAAAATAGTATTTTTGAATTTGCCATATTAAGATCTACCTAAAATAAATAAAAAAACAAAGTTTTCCGACCTCGTTTAAATTTTATTGTCATTCATATGGGTAATGTTTAAACAGCTTTTTCTCCTAAGTTACGCGTCCTAGTATAATGAAAATAGTATTTTTGAATTTGCCATATTAAGATCTACCTAAAATAAATAAAAAAACAAAGTTTTCCGACCTCATTTAAATTTTATTGTCATTCATATGGGTAATGTTTAAACAGCTTTTTCTCCTAAGCTATGCGTCCTAGAATAATGAAAATAGTATTTTTGAATTTGCCATATTAAGATCTACCTAAAATAAGAAACAAAGCAAAGTTTAGCAACCTCGTTTAAATTTTATTGTCATTCATATGGGTAATGTTTAAACAGCTTTTTCTCCTAAGTGATGCGCCCTAGCATAATGAAAATAGTATTTTTGAATTTGCCATATTAAGATCTACCTAAAATAAATAAAAAAACAAAGTTTTCCGACCTCGTTTAAATTTTATTGTCATTCATATGGGTAATGTTTAAACAGCTTTTTCTCCTGAGCTATGCGTCCTAGAATAATGAAAATAGTATTTTTGAATTTGCCATATTAAGATCTACCTAAAATAAATAAAAAAACAAAGTTTTCCGACCTCGTTTAAATTTTATTGTCATTCATATGGGTAATGTTTAAACAGCTTTTTCTCCTAAGCTATGCGTCCTAGAATAATGAAAATAGTATTTTTGAATTTGCCATATTAAGATCTACCTAAAATAAGAAACAAAGCAAAGTTTAGCAACCTCGTTTAAATTTTATTGTCATTCATATGGGTAATGTTTAAACAGCTTTTTCTCCTAAGTGATGCGCCCTAGCATAATGAAAATAGTATTTTTGAATTTGCCATATTAAGATCTACCTAAAATAAATAAAAAAACAAAGTTTTCCGACCTCGTTTAAATTTTATTGTCATTCATATGGGTAATGTTTAAACAGCTTTTTCTCCTAAGTTACGCGTCCTAGTATAATGAAAATAGTATTTTTGAATTTGCCATATTAAGATCTACCTAAAATAAATAAAAAAACAAAGTTTTCCGACCTCATTTAAATTTTATTGTCATTCATATGGGTAATGTTTAAACAGCTTTTTCTCCTAAGCTATGCGTCCTAGAATAATGAAAATAGTATTTTTGAATTTGCCATATTAAGATCTACCTAAAATAAGAAACAAAGCAAAGTTTAGCAACCTCGTTTAAATTTTATTGTCATTCATATGGGTAATGTTTAAACAGCTTTTTCTCCTAAGTGATGCGCCCTAGCATAATGAAAATAGTATTTTTGAATTTGCCATATTAAGATCTACCTAAAATAAATAAAAAAACAAAGTTTTCCGACCTCGTTTAAATTTTATTGTCATTCATATGGGTAATGTTTAAACAGCTTTTTCTCCTGAGCTATGCGTCCTAGAATAATGAAAATAGTATTTTTGAATTTGCCATATTAAGATCTACCTAAAATAAATAAAAAAACAAAGTTTTCCGACCTCGTTTAAATTTTATTGTCATTCATATGGGTAATGTTTAAACAGCTTTTTCTCCTAAGCTATGCGTCCTAGAATAATGAAAATAGTATTTTTGAATTTGCCATATTAAGATCTACCTAAAATAAATAAAAAAACAAAGTTTTCCGACCTCGTTTAAATTTTATTGTCATTCATATGGGTAATGTTTAAACAGCTTTTTCTCCTAAGCTATGCGTCCTAGAATAATGAAAATAGTATTTTTGAATTTGCCATATTAAGATCTACCTAAAATAAATAAAAAAACAAAGTTTTCCGACCTCGTTTAAATTTTATTGTCATTCATATGGGTAATGTTTAAACAGCTTTTTCTCCTAAGCTATGCGTCCTAGAATAATGAAAATAGTATTTTTGAATTTGCCATATTAAGATCTACCTAAAATAAAAAACAAAACAAAGTTTTGCGACCTCGTTTAAATTTTATTGTCATTCATATGGGTAATGTTTAAACAGCTTTTTCTCCTAAGTGATGCGCCCTAGCATAATGAAAATAGTATTTTTAAATTTGCCATATTAAGATCTACCTAAAATAAATAAAAAAACAAAGTTTTCCGACCTCGTTTAAATTTTATTGTCATTCATATGGGTAATGTTTAAACAGCTTTTTCTCCTAAGCTATGCGTCCTAGAATAATGAAAATAGTATTTTTGAATTTGCCATATTAAGATCTACCTAAAATAAGAAACAAAGCAAAGTTTAGCAACCTCGTTTAAATTTTATTGTCATTCATATGGGTAATGTTTAAACAGCTTTTTCTCCTAAGTGATGCGCCCTAGCATAATGAAAATAGTATTTTTGAATTTGCCATATTAAGATCTACCTAAAATAAATAAAAAAACAAAGTTTTCCGACCTCGTTTAAATTTTATTGTCATTCATATGGGTAATGTTTAAACAGCTTTTTCTCCTAAGCTATGCGTCCTAGAATAATGAAAATAGTATTTTTGAATTTGCCATATTAAGATCTACCTAAAATAAATAAAAAAACAAAGTTTTCCGACCTCGTTTAAATTTTATTGTCATTCATATGGGTAATGTTTAAACAGCTTTTTCTCCTAAGCTATGCGTCCTAGAATAATGAAAATAGTATTTTTAAATTTGCCATATTAAGATCTACCTAAAATAAAAAACAAAACAAAGTTTTCCGACCTCGTTTAAATTTTATTGTCATTCATATGGGTAATGTTTAAACAGCTTTTTCTCCTAAGCTACGCGTCCTAGTATAATGAAAATAGTATTTTTGAATTTGCCATATTAAGATCTACCTAAAATAAGAAACAAAGAAAAGTTTAGCAACCTCGTTTAAATTTTATTGTCATTCATATGGGTAATGTTTAAACAGCTTTTTCTCCTAAGTGATGCGCCCTAGCATAATGAAAATAGTATTTTTGAATTTGCCATATTAAGATCTACCTAAAATAAATAAAAAAACAAAGTTTTCCGACCTCGTTTAAATTTTATTGTCATTCATATGGGTAATGTTTAAACAGCTTTTTCTCCTAAGCTATGCGTCCTAGAATAATGAAAATAGTATTTTTGAATTTGCCATATTAAGATCTACCTAAAATAAATAAAAAAACAAAGTTTTCCGACCTCGTTTAAATTTTATTGTCATTCATATGGGTAATGTTTAAACAGCTTTTTCTCCTAAGCTATGCGTCCTAGAATAATGAAAATAGTATTTTTAAATTTGCCATATTAAGATCTACCTAAAATAAAAAACAAAACAAAGTTTTCCGACCTCGTTTAAATTTTATTGTCATTCATATGGGTAATGTTTAAACAGCTTTTTCTCCTAAGCTACGCGTCCTAGTATAATGAAAATAGTATTTTTGAATTTGCCATATTAAGATCTACCTAAAATAAATAAAAAAACAAAGTTTTCCGACCTCGTTTAAATTTTATTGTCATTCATATGGGTAATGTTTAAACAGCTTTTTCTCCTAAGCTATGCGTCCTAGAATAATGAAAATAGTATTTTTAAATTTGCCATATTAAGATCTACCTAAAATAAAAAACAAAACAAAGTTTTCCGACCTCGTTTAAATTTTATTGTCATTCATATGGGTAATGTTTAAACAGCTTTTTCTCCTAAGCTACGCGTCCTAGTATAATGAAAATAGTATTTTTGAATTTGCCATATTAAGATCTACCTAAAATAAATAAAAAAACAAAGTTTTCCGACCTCGTTTAAATTTTATTGTCATTCATATGGGTAATGTTTAAACAGCTTTTTCTCCTAAGCTATGCGTCCTAGAATAATGAAAATAGTATTTTTAAATTTGCCATATTAAGATCTACCTAAAATAAAAAACAAAACAAAGTTTTCCGACCTCGTTTAAATTTTATTGTCATTCATATGGGTAATGTTTAAACAGCTTTTTCTCCTAAGTGATGCGCCCTAGCATAATGAAAATAGTATTTTTAAATTTGCCATATTAAGATCTACCTAAAATAAAAAACAAAACAAAGTTTTCCGACCTCGTTTAAATTTTATTGTCATTCATATGGGTAATGTTTAAACAGCTTTTTCTCCTAAGCTACGCGTCCTAGTATAATGAAAATAGTATTTTTGAATTTGCCATATTAAGATCTACCTAAAATAAATAAAAAAACAAAGTTTTCCGACCTCGTTTAAATTTTATTGTCATTCATATGGGTAATGTTTAAACAGCTTTTTCTCCTAAGCTATGCGTCCTAGAATAATGAAAATAGTATTTTTGAATTTGCCATATTAAGATCTACCTAAAATAAGAAACAAAGCAAAGTTTAGCAACCTCGTTTAAATTTTATTGTCATTCATATGGGTAATGTTTAAACAGCTTTTTCTCCTAAGTGATGCGCCCTAGCATAATGAAAATAGTATTTTTGAATTTGCCATATTAAGATCTACCTAAAATAAATAAAAAAACAAAGTTTTCCGACCTCGTTTAAATTTTATTGTCATTCATATGGGTAATGTTTAAACAGCTTTTTCTCCTAAGCTATGCGTCCTAGAATAATGAAAATAGTATTTTTGAATTTGCCATATTAAGATCTACCTAAAATAAATAAAAAAACAAAGTTTTCCGACCTCGTTTAAATTTTATTGTCATTCATATGGGTAATGTTTAAACAGCTTTTTCTCCTAAGCTATGCGTCCTAGAATAATGAAAATAGTATTTTTGAATTTGCCATATTAAGATCTACCTAAAATAAATAAAAAAACAAAGTTTTCCGACCTCGTTTAAATTTTATTGTCATTCATATGGGTAATGTTTAAACAGCTTTTTCTCCTAAGCTATGCGTCCTAGAATAATGAAAATAGTATTTTTGAATTTGCCATATTAAGATCTACCTAAAATAAAAAACAAAACAAAGTTTTGCGACCTCGTTTAAATTTTATTGTCATTCATATGGGTAATGTTTAAACAGCTTTTTCTCCTAAGTGATGCGCCCTAGCATAATGAAAATAGTATTTTTAAATTTGCCATATTAAGATCTACCTAAAATAAATAAAAAAACAAAGTTTTCCGACCTCGTTTAAATTTTATTGTCATTCATATGGGTAATGTTTAAACAGCTTTTTCTCCTAAGCTATGCGTCCTAGAATAATGAAAATAGTATTTTTGAATTTGCCATATTAAGATCTACCTAAAATAAGAAACAAAGCAAAGTTTAGCAACCTCGTTTAAATTTTATTGTCATTCATATGGGTAATGTTTAAACAGCTTTTTCTCCTAAGTGATGCGCCCTAGCATAATGAAAATAGTATTTTTGAATTTGCCATATTAAGATCTACCTAAAATAAATAAAAAAACAAAGTTTTCCGACCTCGTTTAAATTTTATTGTCATTCATATGGGTAATGTTTAAACAGCTTTTTCTCCTAAGCTATGCGTCCTAGAATAATGAAAATAGTATTTTTGAATTTGCCATATTAAGATCTACCTAAAATAAATAAAAAAACAAAGTTTTCCGACCTCGTTTAAATTTTATTGTCATTCATATGGGTAATGTTTAAACAGCTTTTTCTCCTAAGCTATGCGTCCTAGAATAATGAAAATAGTATTTTTAAATTTGCCATATTAAGATCTACCTAAAATAAAAAACAAAACAAAGTTTTCCGACCTCGTTTAAATTTTATTGTCATTCATATGGGTAATGTTTAAACAGCTTTTTCTCCTAAGCTACGCGTCCTAGTATAATGAAAATAGTATTTTTGAATTTGCCATATTAAGATCTACCTAAAATAAATAAAAAAACAAAGTTTTCCGACCTCGTTTAAATTTTATTGTCATTCATATGGGTAATGTTTAAACAGCTTTTTCTCCTAAGCTATGCGTCCTAGAATAATGAAAATAGTATTTTTGAATTTGCCATATTAAGATCTACCTAAAATAAGAAACAAAGCAAAGTTTAGCAACCTCGTTTAAATTTTATTGTCATTCATATGGGTAATGTTTAAACAGCTTTTTCTCCTAAGTGATGCGCCCTAGCATAATGAAAATAGTATTTTTGAATTTGCCATATTAAGATCTACCTAAAATAAATAAAAAAACAAAGTTTTCCGACCTCGTTTAAATTTTATTGTCATTCATATGGGTAATGTTTAAACAGCTTTTTCTCCTAAGCTATGCGTCCTAGAATAATGAAAATAGTATTTTTGAATTTGCCATATTAAGATCTACCTAAAATAAATAAAAAAACAAAGTTTTCCGACCTCGTTTAAATTTTATTGTCATTCATATGGGTAATGTTTAAACAGCTTTTTCTCCTAAGCTATGCGTCCTAGAATAATGAAAATAGTATTTTTAAATTTGCCATATTAAGATCTACCTAAAATAAAAAACAAAACAAAGTTTTCCGACCTCGTTTAAATTTTATTGTCATTCATATGGGTAATGTTTAAACAGCTTTTTCTCCTAAGCTACGCGTCCTAGTATAATGAAAATAGTATTTTTGAATTTGCCATATTAAGATCTACCTAAAATAAAAAACAAAACAAAGTTTTCCGACCTCGTTTAAATTTTATTGTCATTCATATGGGTAATGTTTAAACAGCTTTTTCTCCTAAGCTACGCGTCCTAGTATAATGAAAATAGTATTTTTGAATTTGCCATATTAAGATCTACCTAAAATAAAAAACAAAACAAAGTTTTCCGACCTCGTTTAAATTTTATTGTCATTCATATGGGTAATGTTTAAACAGCTTTTTCTCCTAAGCTACGCGTCCTAGTATAATGAAAATAGTATTTTTGAATTTGCCATATTAAGATCTACCTAAAATAAGAAACAAAGCAAAGTTTTGCGACCAGGTTTAAATTTTATTGTCATTCATATGGGTAATGTTTAAACAGCTTTTTCTCCTAAGTGATGCGCCCTAGCATAATGAAAATAGTATTTTTGAATTTGCCATATTAAGATCTACCTAAAATAAATAAAAAAACAAAGTTTTCCGACCTCGTTTAAATTTTATTGTCATTCATATGGGTAATGTTTAAACAGCTTTTTCTCCTAAGCTATGCGTCCTAGAATAATGAAAATAGTATTTTTGAATTTGCCATATTAAGATCTACCTAAAATAAAAAACAAAACAAAGTTTTGCGACCTCGTTTAAATTTTATTGTCATTCATATGGGTAATGTTTAAACAGCTTTTTCTCCTAAGTGATGCGCCCTAGCATAATGAAAATAGTATTTTTAAATTTGCCATATTAAGATCTACCTAAAATAAAAAACAAAACAAAGTTTTCCGACCCTGTTTAAATTTTATTGTCATTCATATGGGTAATGTTTAAACAGCTTTTTCTCCTAAGCTACGCGTCCTAGTATAATGAAAATAGTATTTTTGAATTTGCCATATTAAGATCTACCTAAAATAAATAAAAAAACAAAGTTTTCCGACCTCGTTTAAATTTTATTGTCATTCATATGGGTAATGTTTAAACAGCTTTTTCTCCTAAGCTATGCGTCCTAGAATAATGAAAATAGTATTTTTGAATTTGCCATATTAAGATCTACCTAAAATAAGAAACAAAGCAAAGTTTAGCAACCTCGTTTAAATTTTATTGTCATTCATATGGGTAATGTTTAAACAGCTTTTTCTCCTAAGTGATGCGCCCTAGCATAATGAAAATAGTATTTTTGAATTTGCCATATTAAGATCTACCTAAAATAAATAAAAAAACAAAGTTTTCCGACCTCGTTTAAATTTTATTGTCATTCATATGGGTAATGTTTAAACAGCTTTTTCT
Source organism: Tipula confusa (assembly GCA_963556175.1). NCBI lineage: Eukaryota > Metazoa > Arthropoda > Insecta > Diptera > Tipulidae > Tipula > Tipula confusa. Next base: position 151,630,877 of record OY744475.1, on the reverse strand, counting down.
CCTAAGTTACGCGTCCTAGTATAATGAAAATAGTATTTTTGAATTTGCCATATTAAGATCTACCTAAAATAAATAAAAAAACAAAGTTTTCCGACCTCATTTAAATTTTATTGTCATTCATATGGGTAATGTTTAAACAGCTTTTTCTCCTAAGCTATGCGTCCTAGAATAATGAAAATAGTATTTTTGAATTTGCCATATTAAGATCTACCTAAAATAAGAAACAAAGCAAAGTTTAGCAACCTCGTTTAAATTTTATTGTCATTCATATGGGTAATGTTTAAACAGCTTTTTCTCCTAAGTGATGCGCCCTAGCATAATGAAAATAGTATTTTTGAATTTGCCATATTAAGATCTACCTAAAATAAATAAAAAAACAAAGTTTTCCGACCTCGTTTAAATTTTATTGTCATTCATATGGGTAATGTTTAAACAGCTTTTTCTCCTGAGCTATGCGTCCTAGAATAATGAAAATAGTATTTTTGAATTTGCCATATTAAGATCTACCTAAAATAAATAAAAAAACAAAGTTTTCCGACCTCGTTTAAATTTTATTGTCATTCATATGGGTAATGTTTAAACAGCTTTTTCTCCTAAGCTATGCGTCCTAGAATAATGAAAATAGTATTTTTGAATTTGCCATATTAAGATCTACCTAAAATAAATAAAAAAACAAAGTTTTCCGACCTCGTTTAAATTTTATTGTCATTCATATGGGTAATGTTTAAACAGCTTTTTCTCCTAAGCTATGCGTCCTAGAATAATGAAAATAGTATTTTTGAATTTGCCATATTAAGATCTACCTAAAATAAATAAAAAAACAAAGTTTTCCGACCTCGTTTAAATTTTATTGTCATTCATATGGGTAATGTTTAAACAGCTTTTTCTCCTAAGCTATGCGTCCTAGAATAATGAAAATAGTATTTTTGAATTTGCCATATTAAGATCTACCTAAAATAAAAAACAAAACAAAGTTTTGCGACCTCGTTTAAATTTTATTGTCATTCATATGGGTAATGTTTAAACAGCTTTTTCTCCTAAGTGATGCGCCCTAGCATAATGAAAATAGTATTTTTAAATTTGCCATATTAAGATCTACCTAAAATAAATAAAAAAACAAAGTTTTCCGACCTCGTTTAAATTTTATTGTCATTCATATGGGTAATGTTTAAACAGCTTTTTCTCCTAAGCTATGCGTCCTAGAATAATGAAAATAGTATTTTTGAATTTGCCATATTAAGATCTACCTAAAATAAGAAACAAAGCAAAGTTTAGCAACCTCGTTTAAATTTTATTGTCATTCATATGGGTAATGTTTAAACAGCTTTTTCTCCTAAGTGATGCGCCCTAGCATAATGAAAATAGTATTTTTGAATTTGCCATATTAAGATCTACCTAAAATAAATAAAAAAACAAAGTTTTCCGACCTCGTTTAAATTTTATTGTCATTCATATGGGTAATGTTTAAACAGCTTTTTCTCCTAAGCTATGCGTCCTAGAATAATGAAAATAGTATTTTTGAATTTGCCATATTAAGATCTACCTAAAATAAATAAAAAAACAAAGTTTTCCGACCTCGTTTAAATTTTATTGTCATTCATATGGGTAATGTTTAAACAGCTTTTTCTCCTAAGCTATGCGTCCTAGAATAATGAAAATAGTATTTTTAAATTTGCCATATTAAGATCTACCTAAAATAAAAAACAAAACAAAGTTTTCCGACCTCGTTTAAATTTTATTGTCATTCATATGGGTAATGTTTAAACAGCTTTTTCTCCTAAGCTACGCGTCCTAGTATAATGAAAATAGTATTTTTGAATTTGCCATATTAAGATCTACCTAAAATAAGAAACAAAGAAAAGTTTAGCAACCTCGTTTAAATTTTATTGTCATTCATATGGGTAATGTTTAAACAGCTTTTTCTCCTAAGTGATGCGCCCTAGCATAATGAAAATAGTATTTTTGAATTTGCCATATTAAGATCTACCTAAAATAAATAAAAAAACAAAGTTTTCCGACCTCGTTTAAATTTTATTGTCATTCATATGGGTAATGTTTAAACAGCTTTTTCTCCTAAGCTATGCGTCCTAGAATAATGAAAATAGTATTTTTGAATTTGCCATATTAAGATCTACCTAAAATAAATAAAAAAACAAAGTTTTCCGACCTCGTTTAAATTTTATTGTCATTCATATGGGTAATGTTTAAACAGCTTTTTCTCCTAAGCTATGCGTCCTAGAATAATGAAAATAGTATTTTTAAATTTGCCATATTAAGATCTACCTAAAATAAAAAACAAAACAAAGTTTTCCGACCTCGTTTAAATTTTATTGTCATTCATATGGGTAATGTTTAAACAGCTTTTTCTCCTAAGCTACGCGTCCTAGTATAATGAAAATAGTATTTTTGAATTTGCCATATTAAGATCTACCTAAAATAAATAAAAAAACAAAGTTTTCCGACCTCGTTTAAATTTTATTGTCATTCATATGGGTAATGTTTAAACAGCTTTTTCTCCTAAGCTATGCGTCCTAGAATAATGAAAATAGTATTTTTAAATTTGCCATATTAAGATCTACCTAAAATAAAAAACAAAACAAAGTTTTCCGACCTCGTTTAAATTTTATTGTCATTCATATGGGTAATGTTTAAACAGCTTTTTCTCCTAAGCTACGCGTCCTAGTATAATGAAAATAGTATTTTTGAATTTGCCATATTAAGATCTACCTAAAATAAATAAAAAAACAAAGTTTTCCGACCTCGTTTAAATTTTATTGTCATTCATATGGGTAATGTTTAAACAGCTTTTTCTCCTAAGCTATGCGTCCTAGAATAATGAAAATAGTATTTTTAAATTTGCCATATTAAGATCTACCTAAAATAAAAAACAAAACAAAGTTTTCCGACCTCGTTTAAATTTTATTGTCATTCATATGGGTAATGTTTAAACAGCTTTTTCTCCTAAGTGATGCGCCCTAGCATAATGAAAATAGTATTTTTAAATTTGCCATATTAAGATCTACCTAAAATAAAAAACAAAACAAAGTTTTCCGACCTCGTTTAAATTTTATTGTCATTCATATGGGTAATGTTTAAACAGCTTTTTCTCCTAAGCTACGCGTCCTAGTATAATGAAAATAGTATTTTTGAATTTGCCATATTAAGATCTACCTAAAATAAATAAAAAAACAAAGTTTTCCGACCTCGTTTAAATTTTATTGTCATTCATATGGGTAATGTTTAAACAGCTTTTTCTCCTAAGCTATGCGTCCTAGAATAATGAAAATAGTATTTTTGAATTTGCCATATTAAGATCTACCTAAAATAAGAAACAAAGCAAAGTTTAGCAACCTCGTTTAAATTTTATTGTCATTCATATGGGTAATGTTTAAACAGCTTTTTCTCCTAAGTGATGCGCCCTAGCATAATGAAAATAGTATTTTTGAATTTGCCATATTAAGATCTACCTAAAATAAATAAAAAAACAAAGTTTTCCGACCTCGTTTAAATTTTATTGTCATTCATATGGGTAATGTTTAAACAGCTTTTTCTCCTAAGCTATGCGTCCTAGAATAATGAAAATAGTATTTTTGAATTTGCCATATTAAGATCTACCTAAAATAAATAAAAAAACAAAGTTTTCCGACCTCGTTTAAATTTTATTGTCATTCATATGGGTAATGTTTAAACAGCTTTTTCTCCTAAGCTATGCGTCCTAGAATAATGAAAATAGTATTTTTGAATTTGCCATATTAAGATCTACCTAAAATAAATAAAAAAACAAAGTTTTCCGACCTCGTTTAAATTTTATTGTCATTCATATGGGTAATGTTTAAACAGCTTTTTCTCCTAAGCTATGCGTCCTAGAATAATGAAAATAGTATTTTTGAATTTGCCATATTAAGATCTACCTAAAATAAAAAACAAAACAAAGTTTTGCGACCTCGTTTAAATTTTATTGTCATTCATATGGGTAATGTTTAAACAGCTTTTTCTCCTAAGTGATGCGCCCTAGCATAATGAAAATAGTATTTTTAAATTTGCCATATTAAGATCTACCTAAAATAAATAAAAAAACAAAGTTTTCCGACCTCGTTTAAATTTTATTGTCATTCATATGGGTAATGTTTAAACAGCTTTTTCTCCTAAGCTATGCGTCCTAGAATAATGAAAATAGTATTTTTGAATTTGCCATATTAAGATCTACCTAAAATAAGAAACAAAGCAAAGTTTAGCAACCTCGTTTAAATTTTATTGTCATTCATATGGGTAATGTTTAAACAGCTTTTTCTCCTAAGTGATGCGCCCTAGCATAATGAAAATAGTATTTTTGAATTTGCCATATTAAGATCTACCTAAAATAAATAAAAAAACAAAGTTTTCCGACCTCGTTTAAATTTTATTGTCATTCATATGGGTAATGTTTAAACAGCTTTTTCTCCTAAGCTATGCGTCCTAGAATAATGAAAATAGTATTTTTGAATTTGCCATATTAAGATCTACCTAAAATAAATAAAAAAACAAAGTTTTCCGACCTCGTTTAAATTTTATTGTCATTCATATGGGTAATGTTTAAACAGCTTTTTCTCCTAAGCTATGCGTCCTAGAATAATGAAAATAGTATTTTTAAATTTGCCATATTAAGATCTACCTAAAATAAAAAACAAAACAAAGTTTTCCGACCTCGTTTAAATTTTATTGTCATTCATATGGGTAATGTTTAAACAGCTTTTTCTCCTAAGCTACGCGTCCTAGTATAATGAAAATAGTATTTTTGAATTTGCCATATTAAGATCTACCTAAAATAAGAAACAAAGCAAAGTTTAGCAACCTCGTTTAAATTTTATTGTCATTCATATGGGTAATGTTTAAACAGCTTTTTCTCCTAAGTGATGCGCCCTAGCATAATGAAAATAGTATTTTTGAATTTGCCATATTAAGATCTACCTAAAATAAATAAAAAAACAAAGTTTTCCGACCTCGTTTAAATTTTATTGTCATTCATATGGGTAATGTTTAAACAGCTTTTTCTCCTAAGCTATGCGTCCTAGAATAATGAAAATAGTATTTTTGAATTTGCCATATTAAGATCTACCTAAAATAAATAAAAAAACAAAGTTTTCCGACCTCGTTTAAATTTTATTGTCATTCATATGGGTAATGTTTAAACAGCTTTTTCTCCTAAGCTATGCGTCCTAGAATAATGAAAATAGTATTTTTAAATTTGCCATATTAAGATCTACCTAAAATAAAAAACAAAACAAAGTTTTCCGACCTCGTTTAAATTTTATTGTCATTCATATGGGTAATGTTTAAACAGCTTTTTCTCCTAAGCTACGCGTCCTAGTATAATGAAAATAGTATTTTTGAATTTGCCATATTAAGATCTACCTAAAATAAATAAAAAAACAAAGTTTTCCGACCTCGTTTAAATTTTATTGTCATTCATATGGGTAATGTTTAAACAGCTTTTTCTCCTAAGCTATGCGTCCTAGAATAATGAAAATAGTATTTTTAAATTTGCCATATTAAGATCTACCTAAAATAAAAAACAAAACAAAGTTTTCCGACCCCGTTTAAATTTTATTGTCATTCATATGGGTAATGTTTAAACAGCTTTTTCTCCTAAGCTACGCGTCCTAGTATAATGAAAATAGTATTTTTGAATTTGCCATATTAAGATCTACCTAAAATAAATAAAAAAACAAAGTTTTCCGACCTCGTTTAAATTTTATTGTCATTCATATGGGTAATGTTTAAACAGCTTTTTCTCCTAAGCTATGCGTCCTAGAATAATGAAAATAGTATTTTTAAATTTGCCATATTAAGATCTACCTAAAATAAAAAACAAAACAAAGTTTTCCGACCTCGTTTAAATTTTATTGTCATTCATATGGGTAATGTTTAAACAGCTTTTTCTCCTAAGTGATGCGCCCTAGCATAATGAAAATAGTATTTTTAAATTTGCCATATTAAGATCTACCTAAAATAAGAAACAAAGCAAAGTTTAGCAACCTCGTTTAAATTTTATTGTCATTCATATGGGTAATGTTTAAACAGCTTTTTCTCCTAAGTGATGCGCCCTAGCATAATGAAAATAGTATTTTTGAATTTGCCATATTAAGATCTACCTAAAATAAATAAAAAAACAAAGTTTTCCGACCTCGTTTAAATTTTATTGTCATTCATATGGGTAATGTTTAAACAGCTTTTTCTCCTAAGCTATGCGTCCTAGAATAATGAAAATAGTATTTTTAAATTTGCCATATTAAGATCTACCTAAAATAAAAAACAAAACAAAGTTTTCCGACCTCGTTTAAATTTTATTGTCATTCATATGGGTAATGTTTAAACAGCTTTTTCTCCTAAGCTACGCGTCCTAGTATAATGAAAATAGTATTTTTGAATTTGCCATATTAAGATCTACCTAAAATAAATAAAAAAACAAAGTTTTCCGACCTCGTTTAAATTTTATTGTCATTCATATGGGTAATGTTTAAACAGCTTTTTCTCCTAAGCTATGCGTCCTAGAATAATGAAAATAGTATTTTTGAATTTGCCATATTAAGATCTACCTAAAATAAGAAACAAAGCAAAGTTTAGCAACCTCGTTTAAATTTTATTGTCATTCATATGGGTAATGTTTAAACAGCTTTTTCTCCTAAGTGATGCGCCCTAGCATAATGAAAATAGTATTTTTGAATTTGCCATATTAAGATCTACCTAAACTAAATAAAAAAACAAAGTTTTCCGACCTCGTTTAAATTTTATTGTCATTCATATGGGTAATGTTTAAACAGCTTTTTCTCCTAAGCTATGCGTCCTAGAATAATGAAAATAGTATTTTTGAATTTACCATATTAAGATCTACCTAAAATAAATAAAAAAACAAAGTTTTCCGACCTCGTTTAAATTTTATTGTCATTCATATGGGTAATGTTTAAACAGCTTTTTCTCCTAAGCTATGCGTCCTAGAATAATGAAAATAGTATTTTTAAATTTGCCATATTAAGATCTACCTAAAATAAATAAAAAAACAAAGTTTTCCGACCTCGTTTAAATTTTATTGTCATTCATATGGGTAATGTTTAAACAGCTTTTTCTCCTAAGCTATGCGTCCTAGAATAATGAAAATAGTATTTTTGAATTTGCCATATTAAGATCTACCTAAAATAAATAAAAAAACAAAGTTTTCCGACCTCGTTTAAATTTTATTGTCATTCATATGGGTAATGTTTAAACAGCTTTTTCTCCTAAGCTATGCGTCCTAGAATAATGAAAATAGTATTTTTAAATTTGCCATATTAAGATCTACCTAAAATAAAAAACAAAACAAAGTTTAGCAACCTCGTTTAAATTTTATTGTCATTCATATGGGTAATGTTTAAACAGCTTTTTCTCCTAAGCTACGCGTCCTAGTATAATGAAAATAGTATTTTTGAATTTGCCATATTAAGATCTACCTAAAATAAATAAAAAAACAAAGTTTTCCGACCTCGTTTAAATTTTATTGTCATTCATATGGGTAATGTTTAAACAGCTTTTTCTCCTAAGCTATGCGTCCTAGAATAATGAAAATAGTATTTTTGAATTTGCCATATTAAGATCTACCTAAAATAAGAAACAAAGCAAAGTTTAGCAACCTCGTTTAAATTTTATTGTCATTCATATGGGTAATGTTTAAACAGCTTTTTCTCCTAAGTGATGCGCCCTAGCATAATGAAAATAGTATTTTTGAATTTGCCATATTAAGATCTACCTAAAATAAATAAAAAAACAAAGTTTTCCGACCTCGTTTAAATTTTATTGTCATTCATATGGGTAATGTTTAAACAGCTTTTTCTCCTAAGCTATGCGTCCTAGAATAATGAAAATAGTATTTTTGAATTTGCCATATTAAGATCTACCTAAAATAAATAAAAAAACAAAGTTTTCCGACCTCGTTTAAATTTTATTGTCATTCATATGGGTAATGTTTAAACAGCTTTTTCTCCTAAGCTACGCGTCCTAGTATAATGAAAATAGTATTTTTGAATTTGCCATATTAAGATCTACCTAAAATAAATAAAAAAACAAAGTTTTCCGACCTCGTTTAAATTTTATTGTCATTCATATGGGTAATGTTTAAACAGCTTTTTCTCCTAAGCTATGCGTCCTAGAATAATGAAAATAGTATTTTTAAATTTGCCATATTAAGATCTACCTAAAATAAAAAACAAAACAAAGTTTTCCGACCTCGTTTAAATTTTATTGTCATTCATATGGGTAATGTTTAAACAGCTTTTTCTCCTAAGCTATGCGTCCTAGAATAATGAAAATAGTATTTTTAAATTTGCCATATTAAGATCTACCTAAAATAAAAAACAAAACAAAGTTTTCCGACCTCGTTTAAATTTTATTGTCATTCATATGGGTAATGTTTAAACAGCTTTTTCTCCTAAGCTACGCGTCCTAGTATAATGAAAATAGTATTTTTGAATTTGCCATATTAAGATCTACCTAAAATAAAAAACAAAACAAAGTTTTCCGACCTCGTTTAAATTTTATTGTCATTCATATGGGTAATGTTTAAACAGCTTTTTCTCCTAAGCTACGCGTCCTAGTATAATGAAAATAGTATTTTTGAATTTGCCATATTAAGATCTACCTAAAATAAGAAACAAAGCAAAGTTTTGCGACCAGGTTTAAATTTTATTGTCATTCATATGGGTAATGTTTAAACAGCTTTTTCTCCTAAGTGATGCGCCCTAGCATAATGAAAATAGTATTTTTGAATTTGCCATATTAAGATCTACCTAAAATAAATAAAAAAACAAAGTTTTCCGACCTCGTTTAAATTTTATTGTCATTCATATGGGTAATGTTTAAACAGCTTTTTCTCCTAAGCTATGCGTCCTAGAATAATGAAAATAGTATTTTTAAATTTGCCATATTAAGATCTACCTAAAATAAAAAACAAAACAAAGTTTTCCGACCTCGTTTAAATTTTATTGTCATTCATATGGGTAATGTTTAAACAGCTTTTTCTCCTAAGCTACGCGTCCTAGTATAATGAAAATAGTATTTTTGAATTTGCCATATTAAGATCTACCTAAAATAAAAAACAAAATAAAGTTTTCCGACCTCGTTTAAATTTTATTGTCATTCATATGGGTAATGTTTAAACAGCTTTTTCTCCTAAGCTATGCGTCCTAGAATAATGAAAATAGTATTTTTGAATTTGCCATATTAAGATCTACCTAAAATAAATAAAAAAACAAAGTTTTCCGACCTCGTTTAAATTTTATTGTCATTCATATGGGTAATGTTTAAACAGCTTTTTCTCCTAAGCTATGCGTCCTAGAATAATGAAAATAGTATTTTTGAATTTGCCATATTAAGATCTACCTAAAATAAATAAAAAAACAAAGTTTTCCGACCTCGTTTAAATTTTATTGTCATTCATATGGGTAATGTTTAAACAGCTTTTTCTCCTAAGCTATGCGTCCTAGAATAATGAAAATAGTATTTTTGAATTTGCCATATTAAGATCTACCTAAAATAAAAAACAAAACAAAGTTTTCCGACCTCGTTTAAATTTTATTGTCATTCATATGGGTAATGTTTAAACAGCTTTTTCTCCTAAGCTATGCGTCCTAGAATAATGAAAATAGTATTTTTGAATTTGCCATATTAAGATCTACCTAAAATAAAAAACAAAACAAAGTTTTCCGACCTCGTTTAAATTTTATTGTCATTCATATGGGTAATGTTTAAACAGCTTTTTCTCCTAAGCTACGCGTCCTAGTATAATGAAAATAGTATTTTTGAATTTGCCATATTAAGATCTACCTAAAATAAAAAACAAAACAAAGTTTTCCGACCTCGTTTAAATTTTATTGTCATTCATATGGGTAATGTTTAAACAGCTTTTTCTCCTAAGCTATGCGTCCTAGAATAATGAAAATAGTATTTTTGAATTTGCCATATTAAGATCTACCTAAAATAAATAAAAAAACAAAGTTTTCCGACCTCGTTTAAATTTTATTGTCATTCATATGGGTAATGTTTAAACAGCTTTTTCTCCTAAGCTATGCGTCCTAGAATAATGAAAATAGTATTTTTGAATTTGCCATATTAAGATCTACCTAAAATAAAAAACAAAACAAAGTTTTCCGACCTCGTTTAAATTTTATTGTCATTCATATGGGTAATGTTTAAACAGCTTTTTCTCCTAAGCTACGCGTCCTAGTATAATGAAAATAGTATTTTTGAATTTGCCATATTAAGATCTACCTAAAATAAAAAACAAAACAAAGTTTTCCGACCTCGTTTAAATTTTATTGTCATTCATATGGGTAATGTTTAAACAGCTTTTTCTCCTAAGCTATGCGTCCTAGAATAATGAAAATAGTATTTTTGAATTTGCCATATTAAGATCTACCTAAAATAAATAAAAAAACAAAGTTTTCCGACCTCGTTTAAATTTTATTGTCATTCATATGGGTAATGTTTAAACAGCTTTTTCTCCTAAGCTATGCGTCCTAGAATAATGAAAATAGTATTTTTGAATTTGCCATATTAAGATCTACCTAAAATAAATAAAAAAACAAAGTTTTCCGACCTCGTTTAAATTTTATTGTCATTCATATGGGTAATGTTTAAACAGCTTTTTCTCCTAAGCTATGCGTCCTAGAATAATGAAAATAGTATTTTTGAATTTGCCATATTAAGATCTACCTAAAATAAAAAACAAAACAAAGTTTTCCGACCTCGTTTAAATTTTATTGTCATTCATATGGGTAATGTTTAAACAGCTTTTTCTCCTAAGCTATGCGTCCTAGAATAATGAAAATAGTATTTTTGAATTTGCCATATTAAGATCTACCTAAAATAAGAAACAAAGCAAAGTTTAGCAACCTCGTTTAAATTTTATTGTCATTCATATGGGTAATGTTTAAACAGCTTTTTCTCCTAAGTGATGCGCCCTAGCATAATGAAAATAGTATTTTTGAATTTGCCATATTAAGATCTACCTAAAATAAATAAAAAAACAAAGTTTTCCGACCTCGTTTAAATTTTATTGTCATTCATATGGGTAATGTTTAAACAGCTTTTTCTCCTAAGCTATGCGTCCTAGAATAATGAAAATAGTATTTTTGAATTTGCCATATTAAGATCTACCTAAAATAAATAAAAAAACAAAGTTTTCCGACCTCGTTTAAATTTTATTGTCATTCATATGGGTAATGTTTAAACAGCTTTTTCTCCTAAGCTATGCGTCCTAGAATAATGAAAATAGTATTTTTGAATTTGCCATATTAAGATCTACCTAAAATAAATAAAAAAACAAAGTTTTCCGACCTCGTTTAAATTTTATTGTCATTCATATGGGTAATGTTTAAACAGCTTTTTCTCCTAAGCTATGCGTCCTAGAATAATGAAAATAGTATTTTTGAATTTGCCATATTAAGATCTACCTAAAATAAAAAACAAAACAAAGTTTTGCGACCTCGTTTAAATTTTATTGTCATTCATATGGGTAATGTTTAAACAGCTTTTTCTCCTAAGTGATGCGCCCTAGCATAATGAAAATAGTATTTTTAAATTTGCCATATTAAGATCTACCTAAAATAAATAAAAAAACAAAGTTTTCCGACCTCGTTTAAATTTTATTGTCATTCATATGGGTAATGTTTAAACAGCTTTTTCTCCTAAGCTATGCGTCCTAGAATAATGAAAATAGTATTTTTGAATTTGCCATATTAAGATCTACCTAAAATAAGAAACAAAGCAAAGTTTAGCAACCTCGTTTAAATTTTATTGTCATTCATATGGGTAATGTTTAAACAGCTTTTTCTCCTAAGTGATGCGCCCTAGCATAATGAAAATAGTATTTTTGAATTTGCCATATTAAGATCTACCTAAAATAAATAAAAAAACAAAGTTTTCCGACCTCGTTTAAATTTTATTGTCATTCATATGGGTAATGTTTAAACAGCTTTTTCTCCTAAGCTATGCGTCCTAGAATAATGAAAATAGTATTTTTGAATTTGCCATATTAAGATCTACCTAAAATAAATAAAAAAACAAAGTTTTCCGACCTCGTTTAAATTTTATTGTCATTCATATGGGTAATGTTTAAACAGCTTTTTCTCCTAAGCTATGCGTCCTAGAATAATGAAAATAGTATTTTTAAATTTGCCATATTAAGATCTACCTAAAATAAAAAACAAAACAAAGTTTTCCGACCTCGTTTAAATTTTATTGTCATTCATATGGGTAATGTTTAAACAGCTTTTTCTCCTAAGCTACGCGTCCTAGTATAATGAAAATAGTATTTTTGAATTTGCCATATTAAGATCTACCTAAAATAAAAAACAAAACAAAGTTTTCCGACCTCGTTTAAATTTTATTGTCATTCATATGGGTAATGTTTAAACAGCTTTTTCTCCTAAGCTACGCGTCCTAGTATAATGAAAATAGTATTTTTGAATTTGCCATATTAAGATCTACCTAAAATAAGAAACAAAGCAAAGTTTAGCAACCTCGTTTAAATTTTATTGTCATTCATATGGGTAATGTTTAAACAGCTTTTTCTCCTAAGTGATGCGCCCTAGCATAATGAAAATAGTATTTTTGAATTTGCCATATTAAGATCTACCTAAAATAAATAAAAAAACAAAGTTTTCCGACCTCGTTTAAATTTTATTGTCATTCATATGGGTAATGTTTAAACAGCTTTTTCTCCTAAGCTATGCGTCCTAGAATAATGAAAATAGTATTTTTGAATTTGCCATATTAAGATCTACCTAAAATAAATAAAAAAACAAAGTTTTCCGACCTCGTTTAAATTTTATTGTCATTCATATGGGTAATGTTTAAACAGCTTTTTCTCCTAAGCTATGCGTCCTAGAATAATGAAAATAGTATTTTTAAATTTGCCATATTAAGATCTACCTAAAATAAAAAACAAAACAAAGTTTTCCGACCTCGTTTAAATTTTATTGTCATTCATATGGGTAATGTTTAAACAGCTTTTTCTCCTAAGCTACGCGTCCTAGTATAATGAAAATAGTATTTTTGAATTTGCCATATTAAGATCTACCTAAAATAAATAAAAAAACAAAGTTTTCCGACCTCGTTTAAATTTTATTGTCATTCATATGGGTAATGTTTAAACAGCTTTTTCTCCTAAGCTATGCGTCCTAGAATAATGAAAATAGTATTTTTAAATTTGCCATATTAAGATCTACCTAAAATAAAAAACAAAACAAAGTTTTCCGACCTCGTTTAAATTTTATTGTCATTCATATGGGTAATGTTTAAACAGCTTTTTCTCCTAAGCTACGCGTCCTAGTATAATGAAAATAGTATTTTTGAATTTGCCATATTAAGATCTACCTAAAATAAATAAAAAAACAAAGTTTTCCGACCTCGTTTAAATTTTATTGTCATTCATATGGGTAATGTTTAAACAGCTTTTTCTCCTAAGCTATGCGTCCTAGAATAATGAAAATAGTATTTTTAAATTTGCCATATTAAGATCTACCTAAAATAAAAAACAAAACAAAGTTTTCCGACCTCGTTTAAATTTTATTGTCATTCATATGGGTAATGTTTAAACAGCTTTTTCTCCTAAGTGATGCGCCCTAGCATAATGAAAATAGTATTTTTAAATTTGCCATATTAAGATCTACCTAAAATAAGAAACAAAGCAAAGTTTAGCAACCTCGTTTAAATTTTATTGTCATTCATATGGGTAATGTTTAAACAGCTTTTTCTCCTAAGTGATGCGCCCTAGCATAATGAAAATAGTATTTTTGAATTTGCCATATTAAGATCTACCTAAAATAAATAAAAAAACAAAGTTTTCCGACCTCGTTTAAATTTTATTGTCATTCATATGGGTAATGTTTAAACAGCTTTTTCTCCTAAGCTATGCGTCCTAGAATAATGAAAATAGTATTTTTAAATTTGCCATATTAAGATCTACCTAAAATAAAAAACAAAACAAAGTTTTCCGACCTCGTTTAAATTTTATTGTCATTCATATGGGTAATGTTTAAACAGCTTTTTCTCCTAAGCTACGCGTCCTAGTATAATGAAAATAGTATTTTTGAATTTGCCATATTAAGATCTACCTAAAATAAATAAAAAAACAAAGTTTTCCGACCTCGTTTAAATTTTATTGTCATTCATATGGGTAATGTTTAAACAGCTTTTTCTCCTAAGCTATGCGTCCTAGAATAATGAAAATAGTATTTTTGAATTTGCCATATTAAGATCTACCTAAAATAAGAAACAAAGCAAAGTTTAGCAACCTCGTTTAAATTTTATTGTCATTCATATGGGTAATGTTTAAACAGCTTTTTCTCCTAAGTGATGCGCCCTAGCATAATGAAAATAGTATTTTTGAATTTGCCATATTAAGATCTACCTAAACTAAATAAAAAAACAAAGTTTTCCGACCTCGTTTAAATTTTATTGTCATTCATATGGGTAATGTTTAAACAGCTTTTTCTCCTAAGCTATGCGTCCTAGAATAATGAAAATAGTATTTTTGAATTTGCCATATTAAGATCTACCTAAAATAAATAAAAAAACAAAGTTTTCCGACCTCGTTTAAATTTTATTGTCATTCATATGGGTAATGTTTAAACAGCTTTTTCTCCTAAGCTATGCGTCCTAGAATAATGAAAATAGTATTTTTAAATTTGCCATATTAAGATCTACCTAAAATAAATAAAAAAACAAAGTTTTCCGACCTCGTTTAAATTTTATTGTCATTCATATGGGTAATGTTTAAACAGCTTTTTCTCCTAAGCTATGCGTCCTAGAATAATGAAAATAGTATTTTTGAATTTGCCATATTAAGATCTACCTAAAATAAATAAAAAAACAAAGTTTTCCGACCTCGTTTAAATTTTATTGTCATTCATATGGGTAATGTTTAAACAGCTTTTTCTCCTAAGCTATGCGTCCTAGAATAATGAAAATAGTATTTTTAAATTTGCCATATTAAGATCTACCTAAAATAAAAAACAAAACAAAGTTTAGCAACCTCGTTTAAATTTTATTGTCATTCATATGGGTAATGTTTAAACAGCTTTTTCTCCTAAGCTACGCGTCCTAGTATAATGAAAATAGTATTTTTGAATTTGCCATATTAAGATCTACCTAAAATAAATAAAAAAACAAAGTTTTCCGACCTCGTTTAAATTTTATTGTCATTCATATGGGTAATGTTTAAACAGCTTTTTCTCCTAAGCTATGCGTCCTAGAATAATGAAAATAGTATTTTTGAATTTGCCATATTAAGATCTACCTAAAATAAATAAAAAAACAAAGTTTTCCGACCTCGTTTAAATTTTATTGTCATTCATATGGGTAATGTTTAAACAGCTTTTTCTCCTAAGCTATGCGTCCTAGAATAATGAAAATAGTATTTTTAAATTTGCCATATTAAGATCTACCTAAAATAAAAAACAAAACAAAGTTTTCCGACCTCGTTTAAATTTTATTGTCATTCATATGGGTAATGTTTAAACAGCTTTTTCTCCTAAGCTATGCGTCCTAGAATAATGAAAATAGTATTTTTAAATTTGCCATATTAAGATCTACCTAAAATAAAAAACAAAACAAAGTTTTCCGACCTCGTTTAAATTTTATTGTCATTCATATGGGTAATGTTTAAACAGCTTTTTCTCCTAAGCTACGCGTCCTAGTATAATGAAAATAGTATTTTTGAATTTGCCATATTAAGATCTACCTAAAATAAAAAACAAAACAAAGTTTTCCGACCTCGTTTAAATTTTATTGTCATTCATATGGGTAATGTTTAAACAGCTTTTTCTCCTAAGCTACGCGTCCTAGTATAATGAAAATAGTATTTTTGAATTTGCCATATTAAGATCTACCTAAAATAAAAAACAAAACAAAGTTTTCCGACCTCGTTTAAATTTTATTGTCATTCATATGGGTAATGTTTAAACAGCTTTTTCTCCTAAGCTACGCGTCCTAGTATAATGAAAATAGTATTTTTGAATTTGCCATATTAAGATCTACCTAAAATAAGAAACAAAGCAAAGTTTTGCGACCAGGTTTAAATTTTATTGTCATTCATATGGGTAATGTTTAAACAGCTTTTTCTCCTAAGTGATGCGCCCTAGCATAATGAAAATAGTATTTTTGAATTTGCCATATTAAGATCTACCTAAAATAAATAAAAAAACAAAGTTTTCCGACCTCGTTTAAATTTTATTGTCATTCATATGGGTAATGTTTAAACAGCTTTTTCTCCTAAGCTATGCGTCCTAGAATAATGAAAATAGTATTTTTGAATTTGCCATATTAAGATCTACCTAAAATAAAAAACAAAACAAAGTTTTGCGACCTCGTTTAAATTTTATTGTCATTCATATGGGTAATGTTTAAACAGCTTTTTCTCCTAAGTGATGCGCCCTAGCATAATGAAAATAGTATTTTTAAATTTGCCATATTAAGATCTACCTAAAATAAAAAACAAAACAAAGTTTTCCGACCCTGTTTAAATTTTATTGTCATTCATATGGGTAATGTTTAAACAGCTTTTTCTCCTAAGCTACGCGTCCTAGTATAATGAAAATAGTATTTTTGAATTTGCCATATTAAGATCTACCTAAAATAAATAAAAAAACAAAGTTTTCCGACCTCGTTTAAATTTTATTGTCATTCATATGGGTAATGTTTAAACAGCTTTTTCTCCTAAGCTATGCGTCCTAGAATAATGAAAATAGTATTTTTGAATTTGCCATATTAAGATCTACCTAAAATAAGAAACAAAGCAAAGTTTAGCAACCTCGTTTAAATTTTATTGTCATTCATATGGGTAATGTTTAAACAGCTTTTTCTCCTAAGTGATGCGCCCTAGCATAATGAAAATAGTATTTTTGAATTTGCCATATTAAGATCTACCTAAAATAAATAAAAAAACAAAGTTTTCCGACCTCGTTTAAATTTTATTGTCATTCATATGGGTAATGTTTAAACAGCTTTTTCTCCTAAGCTATGCGTCCTAGAATAATGAAAATAGTATTTTTGAATTTGCCATATTAAGATCTACCTAAAATAAAAAACAAAACAAAGTTTTCCGACCTCGTTTAAATTTTATTGTCATTCATATGGGTAATGTTTAAACAGCTTTTTCTCCTAAGCTACGCGTCCTAGTATAATGAAAATAGTATTTTTGAATTTGCCATATTAAGATCTACCTAAAATAAAAAACAAAACAAAGTTTTCCGACCTCGTTTAAATTTTATTGTCATTCATATGGGTAATGTTTAAACAGCTTTTTCTCCTAAGCTATGCGTCCTAGAATAATGAAAATAGTATTTTTAAATTTGCCATATTAAGATCTACCTAAAATAAAAAACAAAACAAAGTTTTCCGACCTCGTTTAAATTTTATTGTCATTCATATGGGTAATGTTTAAACAGCTTTTTCTCCTAAGCTACGCGTCCTAGTATAATGAAAATAGTATTTTTGAATTTGCCATATTAAGATCTACCTAAAATAAAAAACAAAACAAAGTTTTCCGACCTCGTTTAAATTTTATTGTCATTCATATGGGTAATGTTTAAACAGCTTTTTCTCCTAAGCTATGCGTCCTAGAATAATGAAAATAGTATTTTTGAATTTGCCATATTAAGATCTACCTAAAATAAATAAAAAAACAAAGTTTTCCGACCTCGTTTAAATTTTATTGTCATTCATATGGGTAATGTTTAAACAGCTTTTTCTCCTAAGCTATGCGTCCTAGAATAATGAAAATAGTATTTTTGAATTTGCCATATTAAGATCTACCTAAAATAAATAAAAAAACAAAGTTTTCCGACCTCGTTTAAATTTTATTGTCATTCATATGGGTAATGTTTAAACAGCTTTTTCTCCTAAGCTATGCGTCCTAGAATAATGAAAATAGTATTTTTGAATTTGCCATATTAAGATCTACCTAAAATAAAAAACAAAACAAAGTTTTCCGACCTCGTTTAAATTTTATTGTCATTCATATGGGTAATGTTTAAACAGCTTTTTCTCCTAAGCTATGCGTCCTAGAATAATGAAAATAGTATTTTTGAATTTGCCATATTAAGATCTACCTAAAATAAAAAACAAAACAAAGTTTTCCGACCTCGTTTAAATTTTATTGTCATTCATATGGGTAATGTTTAAACAGCTTTTTCTCCTAAGCTACGCGTCCTAGTATAATGAAAATAGTATTTTTGAATTTGCCATATTAAGATCTACCTAAAATAAAAAACAAAACAAAGTTTTCCGACCTCGTTTAAATTTTATTGTCATTCATATGGGTAATGTTTAAACAGCTTTTTCTCCTAAGCTATGCGTCCTAGAATAATGAAAATAGTATTTTTGAATTTGCCATATTAAGATCTACCTAAAATAAATAAAAAAACAAAGTTTTCCGACCTCGTTTAAATTTTATTGTCATTCATATGGGTAATGTTTAAACAGCTTTTTCTCCTAAGCTATGCGTCCTAGAATAATGAAAATAGTATTTTTGAATTTGCCATATTAAGATCTACCTAAAATAAAAAACAAAACAAAGTTTTCCGACCTCGTTTAAATTTTATTGTCATTCATATGGGTAATGTTTAAACAGCTTTTTCTCCTAAGCTACGCGTCCTAGTATAATGAAAATAGTATTTTTGAATTTGCCATATTAAGATCTACCTAAAATAAAAAACAAAACAAAGTTTTCCGACCTCGTTTAAATTTTATTGTCATTCATATGGGTAATGTTTAAACAGCTTTTTCTCCTAAGCTATGCGTCCTAGAATAATGAAAATAGTATTTTTGAATTTGCCATATTAAGATCTACCTAAAATAAATAAAAAAACAAAGTTTTCCGACCTCGTTTAAATTTTATTGTCATTCATATGGGTAATGTTTAAACAGCTTTTTCTCCTAAGCTATGCGTCCTAGAATAATGAAAATAGTATTTTTGAATTTGCCATATTAAGATCTACCTAAAATAAATAAAAAAACAAAGTTTTCCGACCTCGTTTAAATTTTATTGTCATTCATATGGGTAATGTTTAAACAGCTTTTTCTCCTAAGCTATGCGTCCTAGAATAATGAAAATAGTATTTTTGAATTTGCCATATTAAGATCTACCTAAAATAAAAAACAAAACAAAGTTTTCCGACCTCGTTTAAATTTTATTGTCATTCATATGGGTAATGTTTAAACAGCTTTTTCTCCTAAGCTACGCGTCCTAGTATAATGAAAATAGTATTTTTGAATTTGCCATATTAAGATCTACCTAAAATAAAAAACAAAACAAAGTTTTCCGACCTCGTTTAAATTTTATTGTCATTCATATGGGTAATGTTTAAACAGCTTTTTCTCCTAAGCTACGCGTCCTAGTATAATGAAAATAGTATTTTTGAATTTGCCATATTAAGATCTACCTAAAATAAAAAACAAAACAAAGTTTTCCGACCTCGTTTAAATTTTATTGTCATTCATATGGGTAATGTTTAAACAGCTTTTTCTCCTAAGCTATGCGTCCTAGAATAATGAAAATAGTATTTTTGAATTTGCCATATTAAGATCTACCTAAAATAAATAAAAAAACAAAGTTTTCCGACCTCGTTTAAATTTTATTGTCATTCATATGGGTAATGTTTAAACAGCTTTTTCTCCTAAGCTATGCGTCCTAGAATAATGAAAATAGTATTTTTGAATTTGCCATATTAAGATCTACCTAAAATAAATAAAAAAACAAAGTTTTCCGACCTCGTTTAAATTTTATTGTCATTCATATGGGTAATGTTTAAACAGCTTTTTCTCCTAAGCTATGCGTCCTAGAATAATGAAAATAGTATTTTTGAATTTGCCATATTAAGATCTACCTAAAATAAATAAAAAAACAAAGTTTTCCGACCTCGTTTAAATTTTATTGTCATTCATATGGGTAATGTTTAAACAGCTTTTTCTCCTTAACTATGCGTCCTAGAATAATGAAAATAGTATTTTTGAATTTGCCATATTAAGATCTACCTAAAATAAAAAACAAAACAAAGTTTTCCGACCTCGTTTAAATTTTATTGTCATTCATATGGGTAATGTTTAAACAGCTTTTTCTCCTAAGCTACGCGTCCTAGTATAATGAAAATAGTATTTTTGAATTTGCCATATTAAGATCTACCTAAAATAAAAAACAAAACAAAGTTTTCCGACCTCGTTTAAATTTTATTGTCATTCATATGGGTAATGTTTAAACAGCTTTTTCTCCTAAGCTACGCGTCCTAGTATAATGAAAATAGTATTTTTGAATTTGCCATATTAAGATCTACGTAAAATAAAAAACAAAACAAAGTTTTCCGACCTCGTTTAAATTTTATTGTCATTCATATGGGTAATGTTTAAACAGCTTTTTCTCCTAAGCTATGCGTCCTAGAATAATGAAAATAGTATTTTTGAATTTGCCATATTAAGATCTACCTAAAATAAATAAAAAAACAAAGTTTTCCGACCTCGTTTAAATTTTATTGTCATTCATATGGGTAATGTTTAAACAGCTTTTTCTCCTAAGTGATGCGCCCTAGCATAATGAAAATAGTATTTTTGAATTTGCCATATTAAGATCTACCTAAAATAAATAAAAAAACAAAGTTTTCCGACCTCGTTTAAATTTTATTGTCATTCATATGGGTAATGTTTAAACAGCTTTTTCTCCTAAGCTATGCGTCCTAGAATAATGAAAATAGTATTTTTGAATTTGCCATATTAAGATCTACCTAAAATAAATAAAAAAACAAAGTTTTCCGACCTCGTTTAAATTTTATTGTCATTCATATGGGTAATGTTTAAACAGCTTTTTCTCCTAAGCTACGCGTCCTAGTATAATGAAAATAGTATTTTTGAATTTGCCATATTAAGATCTACCTAAAATAAATAAAAAAACAAAGTTTTCCGACCTCGTTTAAATTTTATTGTCATTCATATGGGTAATGTTTAAACAGCTTTTTCTCCTAAGCTATGCGTCCTAGAATAATGAAAATAGTATTTTTGAATTTGCCATATTAAGATCTACCTAAAATAAGAAACAAAGCAAAGTTTAGCAACCTCGTTTAAATTTTATTGTCATTCATATGGGTAATGTTTAAACAGCTTTTTCTCCTAAGTGATGCGCCCTAGCATAATGAAAATAGTATTTTTGAATTTGCCATATTAAGATCTACCTAAAATAAATAAAAAAACAAAGTTTTCCGACCTCGTTTAAATTTTATTGTCATTCATATGGGTAATGTTTAAACAGCTTTTTCTCCTAAGCTATGCGTCCTAGAATAATGAAAATAGTATTTTTGAATTTGCCATATTAAGATCTACCTAAAATAAATAAAAAAACAAAGTTTTCCGACCTCGTTTAAATTTTATTGTCATTCATATGGGTAATGTTTAAACAGCTTTTTCTCCTAAGCTATGCGTCCTAGAATAATGAAAATAGTATTTTTGAATTTGCCATATTAAGATCTACCTAAAATAAATAAAAAAACAAAGTTTTCCGACCTCGTTTAAATTTTATTGTCATTCATATGGGTAATGTTTAAACAGCTTTTTCTCCTAAGCTATGCGTCCTAGAATAATGAAAATAGTATTTTTAAATTTGCCATATTAAGATCTACCTAAAATAAAAAACAAAACAAAGTTTTCCGACCTCGTTTAAATTTTATTGTCATTCATATGGGTAATGTTTAAACAGCTTTTTCTCCTAAGCTATGCGTCCTAGCATAATGAAAATAGTATTTTTGAATTTGCCATATTAAGATCTACCTAAAATAAAAAACAAAACAAAGTTTTCCGACCTCGTTTAAATTTTATTGTCATTCATATGGGTAATGTTTAAACAGCTTTTTCTCCTAAGCTATGCGCCCTAGCATAATGAAAATAGTATTTTTGAATTTGCCATATTAAGATCTACCTAAAATAAATAAAAAAACAAAGTTTTCCGACCTCGTTTAAATTTTATTGTCATTCATATGGGTAATGTTTAAACAGCTTTTTCTCCTAAGCTACGCGTCCTAGTATAATGAAAATAGTATTTTTGAATTTGCCATATTAAGATCTACCTAAAATAAAAAACAAAACAAAGTTTTCCGACCTCGTTTAAATTTTATTGTCATTCATATGGGTAATGTTTAAACAGCTTTTTCTCCTAAGCTATGCGTCCTAGAATAATGAAAATAGTATTTTTGAATTTGCCATATTAAGATCTACCTAAAATAAAAAACAAAACAAAGTTTTCCGACCTCGTTTAAATTTTATTGTCATTCATATGGGTAATGTTTAAACAGCTTTTTCTCCTAAGCTATGCGTCCTAGAATAATGAAAATAGTATTTTTAAATTTGCCATATTAAGATCTACCTAAAATAAAAAACAAAACAAAGTTTTCCGACCTCGTTTAAATTTTATTGTCATTCATATGGGTAATGTTTAAACAGCTTTTTCTCCTAAGCTATGCGTCCTAGAATAATGAAAATAGTATTTTTAAATTTGCCATATTAAGATCTACCTAAAATAAAAAACAAAACAAAGTTTTCCGACCTCGTTTAAATTTTATTGTCATTCATATGGGTAATGTTTAAACAGCTTTTTCTCCTAAGCTATGCGTCCTAGCATAATGAAAATAGTATTTTTGAATTTGCCATATTAAGATCTACCTAAAATAAGAAACAAAGCAAAGTTTAGCCACCTCGTTTAAATTTTATTGTCATTCATATGGGTAATGTTTAAACAGCTTTTTCTCCTAAGCTATGCGTCCTAGAATAATGAAAATAGTATTTTTGAATTTGCCATATTAAGATCTACCTAAAATAAATAAAAAAACAAAGTTTTCCGACCTCGTTTAAATTTTATTGTCATTCATATGGGTAATGTTTAAACAGCTTTTTCTCCTAAGCTATGCGTCCTAGAATAATGAAAATAGTATTTTTGAATTTGCCATATTAAGATCTACCTAAAATAAGAAACAAAGCAAAGTTTAGCAACCTCGTTTAAATTTTATTGTCATTCATATGGGTAATGTTTAAACAGCTTTTTCTCCTAAGTGATGCGCCCTAGCATAATGAAAATAGTATTTTTGAATTTGCCATATTAAGATCTACCTAAAATAAATAAAAAAACAAAGTTTTCCGACCTCGTTTAAATTTTATTGTCATTCATATGGGTAATGTTTAAACAGCTTTTTCTCCTAAGCTATGCGTCCTAGAATAATGAAAATAGTATTTTTGAATTTGCCATATTAAGATCTACCTAAAATAAATAAAAAAACAAAGTTTTCCGACCTCGTTTAAATTTTATTGTCATTCATATGGGTAATGTTTAAACAGCTTTTTCTCCTAAGCTATGCGTCCTAGAATAATGAAAATAGTATTTTTGAATTTGCCATATTAAGATCTACCTAAAATAAATAAAAAAACAAAGTTTTCCGACCTCGTTTAAATTTTATTGTCATTCATATGGGTAATGTTTAAACAGCTTTTTCTCCTAAGCTACGCGTCCTAGTATAATGAAAATAGTATTTTTGAATTTGCCATATTAAGATCTACCTAAAATAAGAAACAAAGCAAAGTTTAGCAACCTCGTTTAAATTTTATTGTCATTCATATGGGTAATGTTTAAACAGCTTTTTCTCCTAAGTGATGCGCCCTAGCATAATGAAAATAGTATTTTTGAATTTGCCATATTAAGATCTACCTAAAATAAATAAAAAAACAAAGTTTTCCGACCTCGTTTAAATTTTATTGTCATTCATATGGGTAATGTTTAAACAGCTTTTTCTCCTAAGCTATGCGTCCTAGAATAATGAAAATAGTATTTTTGAATTTGCCATATTAAGATCTACCTAAAATAAAAAACAAAACAAAGTTTTCCGACCTCGTTTAAATTTTATTGTCATTCATATGGGTAATGTTTAAACAGCTTTTTCTCCTAAGCTACGCGTCCTAGTATAATAAAAATAGTATTTTTGAATTTGCCATATTAAGATCTACCTAAAATAAGAAACAAAGCAAAGTTTTGCGACCTCGTTTAAATTTTATTGTCATTCATATGGGTAATGTTTAAACAGCTTTTTCTCCTAAGTGATGCGCCCTAGCATAATGAAAATAGTATTTTTGAATTTGCCATATTAAGATCTACCTAAAATAAATAAAAAAACAAAGTTTTCCGACCTCGTTTAAATTTTATTGTCATTCATATGGGTAATGTATAAAAAATAAAAAACAAAACAAAGTTTTCCGACCTCGTTTAAATTTTATTGTCATTCATATGGGTAATGTTTAAACAGCTTTTTCTCCTAAGCTATGCGTCCTAGAATAATGAAAATAGTATTTTTGAATTTGCCATATTAAGATCTACGTAAAATAAAAAACAAAACAAAGTTTTCCGACCTCGTTTAAATTTTATTGTCATTCATATGGGTAATGTTTAAACAGCTTTTTCTCCTAAGCTATGCGTCCTAGAATAATAAAAATAGTATTTTTGAATTTGCCATATTAAGATCTACCTAAAATAAAAAACAAAACAAAGTTTTCCGACCTCGTTTAAATTTTATTGTCATTCATATGGGTAATGTTTAAACAGCTTTTTCTCCTAAGCTATGCGTCCTAGAATAATGAAAATAGTATTTTCTCCTAAGCTACGCGTCCTAGTATAATGAAAATAGTATTTTTGAATTTGCCATATTAAGATCTACCTAAAATAAGAAACAAAGCAAAGTTTTGCGACCTCGTTTAAATTTTATTGTCATTCATATGGGTAATGTTTAAACAGCTTTTTCTCCTAAGTGATGCGCCCTAGCATAATGAAAATAGTATTTTTGAATTTGCCATATTAAGATCTACCTAAAATAAAAAACAAAACAAAGTTTTCCGACCTCGTTTAAATTTTATTGTCATTCATATGGGTAATGTTTAAACAGCTTTTTCTCCTAAGCTACGCGTCCTAGTATAATAAAAATAGTATTTTTGAATTTGCCATATTAAGATCTACCTAAAATAAAAAACAAAACAAAGTTTTCCGACCTCGTTTAAATTTTATTGTCATTCATATGGGTAATGTTTAAACAGCTTTTTCTCCTAAGCTATGCGTCCTAGAATAATGAAAATAGTATTTTTAAATTTGCCATATTAAGATCTACCTAAAATAAAAAACAAAACAAAGTTTTCCGACCTCGTTTAAATTTTATTGTCATTCATATGGGTAATGTTTAAACAGCTTTTTCTCCTAAGTGATGCGCCCTAGAATAATGAAAATAGTATTTTTGAATTTGCCATATTAAGATCTACCTAAAATAAAAAACAAAACAAAGTTTTCCGACCTCGTTTAAATTTTATTGTCATTCATATGGGTAATGTTTAAACAGCTTTTTCTCCTAAGCTACGCGTCCTAGAATAATGAAAATAGTATTTTTGAATTTGCCATATTAAGATCTACCTAAAATAAAAAACAAAACAAAGTTTTCCGACCTCGTTTAAATTTTATTGTCATTCATATGGGTAATGTTTAAACAGCTTTTTCTCCTAAGCTATACGTCCTAGAATAATGAAAATAGTATTTTTAAATTTGCCATATTAAGATCTACCTAAAATAAAAAACAAAACAAAGTTTTCCGACCTCGTTTAAATTTTATTGTCATTCATATGGGTAATGTTTAAACAGCTTTTTCTCCTAAGCTACGCGTCCTAATATAATGAAAATAGTATTTTTGAATTTGCCATATTAAGATCTACCTAAAATAAAAAACAAAACAAAGTTTTCCGACCTCGTTTAAATTTTATTGTCATTCATATGGGTAATGTTTAAACAGCTTTTTCTCCTAAGCTACGCGTCCTAGTATAATGAAAATAGTATTTTTGAATTTGCCATATTAAGATCTACCTAAAATAAGAAACAAAGCAAAGTTTTGCGACCTCGTTTAAATTTTATTGTCATTCATATGGGTAATGTTTAAACAGCTTTTTCTCCTAAGTGATGCGCCCTAGCATAATGAAAATAGTATTTTTGAATTTGCCATATTAAGATCTACCTAAAATAAAAAACAAAACAAAGTTTTCCGACCTCGTTTAAATTTTATTGTCATTCATATGGGTAATGTTTAAACAGCTTTTTCTCCTAAGCTACGCGTCCTAGTATAATGAAAATAGTATTTTTGAATTTGCCATATTAAGATCTACCTAAAATAAAAAACAAAACAAAGTTTTCCGACCTCGTTTAAATTTTATTGTCATTCATATGGGTAATGTTTAAACAGCTTTTTCTCCTAAGCTATGCGTCCTAGAATAATGAAAATAGTATTTTTGAATTTGCCATATTAAGATCTACCTAAAATAAAAAACAAAACAAAGTTTTCCGACCTCGTTTAAATTTTATTGTCATTCATATGGGTAATGTTTAAACAGCTTTTTCTCCTAAGCTACGCGTCCTAGTATAATGAAAATAGTATTTTTGAATTTGCCATATTAAGATCTACCTAAAATAAGAAACAAAGCAAAGTTTTGCGACCTCGTTTAAATTTTATTGTCATTCATATGGGTAATGTTTAAACAGCTTTTTCTCCTAAGCTATGCGTCCTAGAATAATGAAAATAGTATTTTTGAATTTGCCATATTAAGATCTACCTAAAATAAATAAAAAAACAAAGTTTTCCGACCTCGTTTAAATTTTATTGTCATTCATATGGGTAATGTTTAAACAGCTTTTTCTCCTAAGCTACGCGTCCTAGTATAATGAAAATAGTATTTTTGAATTTGCCATATTAAGATCTACCTAAAATAAGAAACAAAGCAAAGTTTTGCGACCTCGTTTAAATTTTATTGTCATTCATATGGGTAATGTTTAAACAGCTTTTTCTCCTAAGTGATGCGCCCTAGCATAATAAAAATAGTATTTTTGAATTTGCCATATTAAGATCTACCTAAAATAAATAAAAAAACAAAGTTTTCCGACCTCGTTTAAATTTTATTGTCATTCATATGGGTAATGTTTAAACAGCTTTTTCTCCTAAGCTACGCGTCCTAGTATAATGAAAATAGTATTTTTGAATTTGCCATATTAAGATCTACCTAAAATAAGAAACAAAGCAAAGTTTTGCGACCTCGTTTAAATTTTATTGTCATTCATATGGGTAATGTTTAAACAGCTTTTTCTCCTAAGTGATGCGCCCTAGCATAATAAAAATAGTATTTTTGAATTTGCCATATTAAGATCTACCTAAAATAAATAAAAAAACAAAGTTTTCCGACCTCGTTTAAATTTTATTGTCATTCATATGGGTAATGTTTAAACAGCTTTTTCTCCTAAGCTACGCGTCCTAGTATAATGAAAATAGTATTTTTGAATTTGCCATATTAAGATCTACCTAAAATGAGAAACAAAGCAAAGTTTTGCGACCTCGTTTAAATTTTATTGTCATTCATATGGGTAATGTTTAAACAGCTTTTTCTCCTAAGCTATGCGTCCTAGAATAATGAAAATAGTATTTTTGAATTTGCCATATTAAGATCTACCTAAAATAAATAAAAAAACAAAGTTTTCCGACCTCGTTTAAATTTTATTGTCATTCATATGGGTAATGTTTAAACAGCTTTTTCTCCTAAGCTATGCGTCCTAGAATAATAAAAAAAAAAAATTGTTATTTTTAAATTTGCCATATTAAGATCTACCTAAAATAAAAAACAAAACAAAGTTTTCCGACCTCGTTTAAATTTTATTGTCATTCATATGGGTAATGTTTAAACAGCTTTTTCTCCTAAGCTACGCGTCCTAGTATAATGAAAATAGTATTTTTGAATTTGCCATATTAAGATCTACCTAAAATAAAAAACAAAACAAAGTTTTCCGACCTCGTTTAAATTTTATTGTCATTCATATGGGTAATGTTTAAACAGCTTTTTCTCCTAAGCTACGCGTCCTAGTATAATGAAAATAGTATTTTTGAATTTGCCATATTAAGATCTACCTAAAATAAGAAACAAAGCAAAGTTTTGCGACCTCGTTTAAATTTTATTGTCATTCATATGGGTAATGTTTAAACAGCTTTTTCTCCTAAGTGATGCGCCCTAGCATAATAAAAATAGTATTTTTGAATTTGCCATATTAAGATCTACCTAAAATAAATAAAAAAACAAAGTTTTCCGACCTCGTTTAAATTTTATTGTCATTCATATGGGTAATGTTTAAACAGCTTTTTCTCCTAAGCTACGCGTCCTAGTATAATGAAAATAGTATTTTTGAATTTGCCATATTAAGATCTACCTAAAATAAGAAACAAAGCAAAGTTTTGCGACCTCGTTTAAATTTTATTGTCATTCATATGGGTAATGTTTAAACAGCTTTTTCTCCTAAGTGATGCGCCCTAGCATAATGAAAATAGTATTTTTGAATTTGCCATATTAAGATCTACCTAAAATAAAAAACAAAACAAAGTTTTCCGACCTCGTTTAAATTTTATTGTCATTCATATGGGTAATGTTTAAACAGCTTTTTCTCCTAAGCTACGCGTCCTAGTATAATGAAAATAGTATTTTTGAATTTGCCATATTAAGATCTACCTAAAATAAAAAACAAAACAAAGTTTTCCGACCTCGTTTAAATTTTATTGTCATTCATATGGGTAATGTTTAAACAGCTTTTTCTCCTAAGCTATGCGTCCTAGAATAATGAAAATAGTATTTTTGAATTTGCCATATTAAGATCTACCTAAAATAAAAAACAAAACAAAGTTTTCCGACCTCGTTTAAATTTTATTGTCATTCATATGGGTAATGTTTAAACAGCTTTTTCTCCTAAGCTACGCGTCCTAGTATAATGAAAATAGTATTTTTGAATTTGCCATATTAAGATCTACCTAAAATAAGAAACAAAGCAAAGTTTTGCGACCTCGTTTAAATTTTATTGTCATTCATATGGGTAATGTTTAAACAGCTTTTTCTCCTAAGCTATGCGTCCTAGAATAATGAAA
Organism: Tipula confusa; assembly: GCA_963556175.1. Classification (NCBI taxonomy): domain Eukaryota; kingdom Metazoa; phylum Arthropoda; class Insecta; order Diptera; family Tipulidae; genus Tipula; species Tipula confusa. The sequence goes on along the minus strand of OY744475.1, from coordinate 151,601,868 downwards.
ATAGTATTTTTGAATTTGCCATATTAAGATCTACCTAAAATAAATAAAAAAACAAAGTTTTCCGACCTCGTTTAAATTTTATTGTCATTCATATGGGTAATGTTTAAACAGCTTTTTCTCCTAAGCTACGCGTCCTAGTATAATGAAAATAGTATTTTTGAATTTGCCATATTAAGATCTACCTAAAATAAGAAACAAAGCAAAGTTTTGCGACCTCGTTTAAATTTTATTGTCATTCATATGGGTAATGTTTAAACAGCTTTTTCTCCTAAGTGATGCGCCCTAGCATAATAAAAATAGTATTTTTGAATTTGCCATATTAAGATCTACCTAAAATAAAAAACAAAACAAAGTTTTCCGACCTCGTTTAAATTTTATTGTCATTCATATGGGTAATGTTTAAACAGCTTTTTCTCCTAAGCTACGCGTCCTAGTATAATGAAAATAGTATTTTTGAATTTGCCATATTAAGATCTACCTAAAATAAAAAACAAAACAAAGTTTTCCGACCTCGTTTAAATTTTATTGTCATTCATATGGGTAATGTTTAAACAGCTTTTTCTCCTAAGCTATGCGTCCTAGAATAATGAAAATAGTATTTTTAAATTTGCCATATTAAGATCTACCTAAAATAAAAAACAAAACAAAGTTTTCCGACCTCGTTTAAATTTTATTGTCATTCATATGGGTAATGTTTAAACAGCTTTTTCTCCTAAGCTATGCGTCCTAGAATAATGAAAATAGTATTTTTAAATTTGCCATATTAAGATCTACCTAAAATAAAAAACAAAACAAAGTTTTCCGACCTCGTTTAAATTTTATTGTCATTCATATGGGTAATGTTTAAACAGCTTTTTCTCCTAAGCTACGCGTCCTAGTATAATAAAAATAGTATTTTTGAATTTGCCATATTAAGATCTACCTAAAATAAAAAACAAAACAAAGTTTTCCGACCTCGTTTAAATTTTATTGTCATTCATATGGGTAATGTTTAAACAGCTTTTTCTCCTAAGCTATGCGTCCTAGAATAATGAAAATAGTATTTTTAAATTTGCCATATTAAGATCTACCTAAAATAAAAAACAAAACAAAGTTTTCCGACCTCGTTTAAATTTTATTGTCATTCATATGGGTAATGTTTAAACAGCTTTTTCTCCTAAGCTATGCGTCCTAGAATAATGAAAATAGTATTTTTAAATTTGCCATATTAAGATCTACCTAAAATAAAAAACAAAACAAAGTTTTCCGACCTCGTTTAAATTTTATTGTCATTCATATGGGTAATGTTTAAACAGCTTTTTCTCCTAAGCTACGCGTCCTAGTATAATGAAAATAGTATTTTTGAATTTGCCATATTAAGATCTACCTAAAATAAGAAACAAAGCAAAGTTTTGCGACCTCGTTTAAATTTTATTGTCATTCATATGGGTAATGTTTAAACAGCTTTTTCTCCTAAGTGATGCGCCCTAGCATAATAAAAATAGTATTTTTGAATTTGCCATATTAAGATCTACCTAAAATAAATAAAAAAACAAAGTTTTCCGATCTCGTTTAAATTTTATTGTCATTCATATGGGTAATGTTTAAACAGCTTTTTCTCCTAAGCTACGCGTCCTAGTATAATGAAAATAGTATTTTTGAATTTGCCATATTAAGATCTACCTAAAATAAATAAAAAAACAAAGTTTTGCGACCTCGTTTAAATTTTATTGTCATTCATATGGGTAATGTTTAAACAGCTTTTTCTCCTAAGTGATGCGCCCTAGCATAATGAAAATAGTATTTTTGAATTTGCCATATTAAGATCTACCTAAAATAAAAAACAAAACAAAGTTTTCCGACCTCGTTTAAATTTTATTGTCATTCATATGGGTAATGTTTAAACAGCTTTTTCTCCTAAGCTACGCGTCCTAGTATAATGAAAATAGTATTTTTGAATTTGCCATATTAAGATCTACCTAAAATAAAAAACAAAACAAAGTTTTCCGACCTCGTTTAAATTTTATTGTCATTCATATGGGTAATGTTTAAACAGCTTTTTCTCCTAAGCTATGCGTCCTAGAATAATGAAAATAGTATTTTTGAATTTGCCATATTAAGATCTACCTAAAATAAAAAACAAAACAAAGTTTTCCGACCTCGTTTAAATTTTATTGTCATTCATATGGGTAATGTTTAAACAGCTTTTTCTCCTAAGCTACGCGTCCTAGTATAATGAAAATAGTATTTTTGAATTTGCCATATTAAGATCTACCTAAAATAAGAAACAAAGCAAAGTTTTGCGACCTCGTTTAAATTTTATTGTCATTCATATGGGTAATGTTTAAACAGCTTTTTCTCCTAAGCTATGCGTCCTAGAATAATGAAAATAGTATTTTTGAATTTGCCATATTAAGATCTACCTAAAATAAATAAAAAAACAAAGTTTTCCGACCTCGTTTAAATTTTATTGTCATTCATATGGGTAATGTTTAAACAGCTTTTTCTCCTAAGCTACGCGTCCTAGTATAATGAAAATAGTATTTTTGATTTTGCCATATTAAGATCTACCTAAAATAAGAAACAAAGCAAAGTTTTGCGACCTCGTTTAAATTTTATTGTCATTCATATGGGTAATGTTTAAACAGCTTTTTCTCCTAAGTGATGCGCCCTAGCATAATAAAAATAGTATTTTTGAATTTGCCATATTAAGATCTACCTAAAATAAATAAAAAAACAAAGTTTTCCGACCTCGTTTAAATTTTATTGTCATTCATATGGGTAATGTTTAAACAGCTTTTTCTCCTAAGCTACGCGTCCTAGTATAATGAAAATAGTATTTTTGAATTTGCCATATTAAGATCTACCTAAAATAAGAAACAAAGCAAAGTTTTGCGACCTCGTTTAAATTTTATTGTCATTCATATGGGTAATGTTTAAACAGCTTTTTCTCCCAAGCTATGCGTCCTAGAATAATGAAAATAGTATTTTTGAATTTGCCATATTAAGATCTACCTAAAATAAATAAAAAAACAAAGTTTTCCGACCTCGTTTAAATTTTATTGTCATTCATATGGGTAATGTTTAAACAGCTTTTTCTCTTAAGCTATGCGTCCTAGTATAATGAAAATAGTATTTTTGAATTTGCCATATTAAGATCTACCTAAAATAAGAAACAAAGCAAAGTTTTGCGACCTCGTTTAAATTTTATTGTCATTCATATGGGTAATGTTTAAACAGCTTTTTCTCCTAAGTGATGCGCCCTAGCATAATAAAAATAGTATTTTTGAATTTGCCATATTAAGATCTACCTAAAATAAATAAAAAAACAAAGTTTTCCGACCTCGTTTAAATTTTATTGTCATTCATATGGGTAATGTTTAAACAGCTTTTTCTCCTAAGCTACGCGTCCTAGTATAATGAAAATATTTTTTTTGAATTTGCCATATTAAGATCTACCTAAAATAAAAAACAAAACAAAGTTTTCCGACCTCGTTTAAATTTTATTGTCATTCATATGGGTAATGTTTAAACAGCTTTTTCTCCTAAGCTATGCGTCCTAGAATAATGAAAATAGTATTTTTGAATTTGCCATATTAAGATCTACCTAAAATAAAAAACAAAACAAAGTTTTCCGACCTCGTTTAAATTTTATTGTCATTCATATGGGTAATGTTTAAACAGCTTTTTCTCCTAAGCTACGCGTCCTAGTATAATGAAAATAGTATTTTTGAATTTGCCATATTAAGATCTACCTAAAATAAGAAACAAAGCAAAGTTTTGCGACCTCGTTTAAATTTTATTGTCATTCATATGGGTAATGTTTAAACAGCTTTTTCTCCTAAGCTATGCGTCCTAGAATAATGAAAATAGTATTTTTAAATTTGCCATATTAAGATCTACCTAAAATAAAAAACAAAACAAAGTTTTCCGACCTCGTTTAAATTTTATTGTCATTCATATGGGTAATGTTTAAACAGCTTTTTCTCCTAAGCTACGCGTCCTAGTATAATGAAAATAGTATTTTTGAATTTGCCATATTAAGATCTACCTAAAATAAGAAACAAAGCAAAGTTTTGCGACCTCGTTTAAATTTTATTGTCATTCATATGGGTAATGTTTAAACAGCTTTTTCTCCTAAGCTATGCGTCCTAGAATAATGAAAATAGTATTTTTGAATTTGCCATATTAAGATCTACCTAAAATAAATAAAAAAACAAAGTTTTCCGACCTCGTTTAAATTTTATTGTCATTCATATGGGTAATGTTTAAACAGCTTTTTCTCCTAAGCTACGCGTCCTAGTATAATGAAAATAGTATTTTTGAATTTGCCATATTAAGATCTACCTAAAATAAAAAACAAAACAAAGTTTTCCGACCTCGTTTAAATTTTATTGTCATTCATATGGGTAATGTTTAAACAGCTTTTTCTCCTAAGCTACGCGTCCTAGTATAATGAAAACAGTATTTTTGAATTTGCCATATTAAGATCTACCTAAAATAAAAAACAAAACAAAGTTTTCCGACCTCGTTTAAATTTTATTGTCATTCATATGGGTAATGTTTAAACAGCTTTTTCTCCTAAGCTATGCGTCCTAGAATAATGAAAATAGTATTTTTGAATTTGCCATATTAAGATCTACCTAAAATAAAAAACAAAACAAAGTTTTCCGACCTCGTTTAAATTTTATTGTCATTCATATGGGTAATGTTTAAACAGCTTTTTCTCCTAAGCTACGCGTCCTAGTATAATGAAAATAGTATTTTTGAATTTGCCATATTAAGATCTACCTAAAATAAGAAACAAAGCAAAGTTTTGCGACCTCGTTTAAATTTTATTGTCATTCATATGGGTAATGTTTAAACAGCTTTTTCTCCTAAGCTATGCGTCCTAGAATAATGAAAATAGTATTTTTGAATTTGCCATATTAAGATCTACCTAAAATAAATAAAAAAACAAAGTTTTCCGACCTCGTTTAAATTTTATTGTCATTCATATGGGTAATGTTTAAACAGCTTTTTCTCCTAAGCTACGCGTCCTAGTATAATGAAAATAGTATTTTTGAATTTGCCATATTAAGATCTACCTAAAATAAAAAACAAAACAAAGTTTTCCGACCTCGTTTAAATTTTATTGTCATTCATATGGGTAATGTTTAAACAGCTTTTTCTCCTAAGCTACGCGTCCTAGTATAATGAAAATAGTATTTTTGAATTTGCCATATTAAGATCTACCTAAAATAAAAAACAAAACAAAGTTTTCCGACCTCGTTTAAATTTTATTGTCATTCATATGGGTAATGTTTAAACAGCTTTTTCTCCTAAGCTATGCGTCCTAGAATAATGAAAATAGTATTTTTGAATTTGCCATATTAAGATCTACCTAAAATTAAAAACAAAACAAAGTTTTCCGACCTCGTTTAAATTTTATTGTCATTCATATGGGTAATGTTTAAACAGCTTTTTCTCCTAAGCTATGCGTCCTAGAATAATGAAAATAGTATTTTTGAATTTGCCATATTAAGATCTACCTAAAATAAAAAACAAAACAAAGTTTTCCGACCTCGTTTAAATTTTATTGTCATTCATATGGGTAATGTTTAAACAGCTTTTTCTCCTAAGCTATGCGTTCTAAAATAATGAAAATAGTATTTTTGAATTTGCCATATTAAGATCTACCTAAAATAAAAAACAAAACAAAGTTTTCCGACCTCGTTTAAATTTTATTGTCATTCATATGGGTAATGTTTAAACAGCTTTTTCTCCTAAGCTACGCGTCCTAGTATAATGAAAATAGTATTTTTGAATTTGCCATATTAAGATCTACCTAAAATAAGAAACAAAGCAAAGTTTTGCGACCTCGTTTAAATTTTATTGTCATTCATATGGGTAATGTTTAAACAGCTTTTTCTCCTAAGTGATGCGCCCTAGCATAATGAAAATAGTATTTTTGAATTTGCCATATTAAGATCTACCTAAAATAAAAAACAAAACAAAGTTTTCCGACCTCGTTTAAATTTTATTGTCATTCATATGGGTAATGTTTAAACAGCTTTTTCTCCTAAGCTACGCGTCCTAGTATAATGAAAATAGTATTTTTGAATTTGCCATATTAAGATCTACCTAAAATAAGAAACAAAGCAAAGTTTTGCGACCTCGTTTAAATTTTATTGTCATTCATATGGGTAATGTTTAAACAGCTTTTTCTCCTAAGCTATGCGTCCTAGAATAATGAAAATAGTATTTTTGAATTTGCCATATTAAGATCTACCTAAAATAAAAAACAAAACAAAGTTTTCCGACCTCGTTTAAATTTTATTGTCATTCATATGGGTAATGTTTAAACAGCTTTTTCTCCTAAGCTATGCGTCCTAGAATAATGAAAATAGTATTTTTGAATTTGCCATATTAAGATCTACCTAAAATAAAAAACAAAACAAAGTTTTCCGACCTCGTTTAAATTTTATTGTCATTCATATGGGTAATGTTTAAACAGCTTTTTCTCCTAAGCTACGCGTCCTAGTATAATGAAAATAGTATTTTTGAATTTGCCATATTAAGATCTACCTAAAATAAGAAACAAAGCAAAGTTTTGCGACCTCGTTTAAATTTTATTGTCATTCATATGGGTAATGTTTAAACAGCTTTTTCTCCTAAGTGATGCGCCCTAGCATAATGAAAATAGTATTTTTGAATTTGCCATATTAAGATCTACCTAAAATAAAAAACAAAACAAAGTTTTCCGACCTCGTTTAAATTTTATTGTCATTCATATGGGTAATGTTTAAACAGCTTTTTCTCCTAAGCTACGCGTCCTAGTATAATGAAAATAGTATTTTTGAATTTGCCATATTAAGATCTACCTAAAATAAAAAACAAAACAAAGTTTTCCGACCTCGTTTAAATTTTATTGTCATTCATATGGGTAATGTTTAAACAGCTTTTTCTCCTAAGCTATGCGTCCTAGAATAATGAAAATAGTATTTTTGAATTTGCCATATTAAGATCTACCTAAAATTAAAAACAAAACAAAGTTTTCCGACCTCGTTTAAATTTTATTGTCATTCATATGGGTAATGTTTAAACAGCTTTTTCTCCTAAGCTATGCGTCCTAGAATAATGAAAATAGTATTTTTGAATTTGCCATATTAAGATCTACCTAAAATAAAAAACAAAACAAAGTTTTCCGACCTCGTTTAAATTTTATTGTCATTCATATGGGTAATGTTTAAACAGCTTTTTCTCCTAAGCTACGCGTCCTAGTATAATGAAAATAGTATTTTTGAATTTGCCATATTAAGATCTACCTAAAATAAGAAACAAAGCAAAGTTTTGCGACCTCGTTTAAATTTTATTGTCATTCATATGGGTAATGTTTAAACAGCTTTTTCTCCTAAGCTATGCGTCCTAGAATAATGAAAATAGTATTTTTGAATTTGCCATATTAAGATCTACCTAAAATAAATAAAAAAACAAAGTTTTCCGACCTCGTTTAAATTTTATTGTCATTCATATGGGTAATGTTTAAACAGCTTTTTCTCCTAAGCTACGCGTCCTAGTATAATGAAAATAGTATTTTTGAATTTGCCATATTAAGATCTACCTAAAATAAAAAACAAAACAAAGTTTTCCGACCTCGTTTAAATTTTATTGTCATTCATATGGGTAATGTTTAAACAGCTTTTTCTCCTAAGCTACGCGTCCTAGTATAATGAAAATAGTATTTTTGAATTTGCCATATTAAGATCTACCTAAAATAAAAAACAAAACAAAGTTTTCCGACCTCGTTTAAATTTTATTGTCATTCATATGGGTAATGTTTAAACAGCTTTTTCTCCTAAGCTATGCGTCCTAGAATAATGAAAATAGTATTTTTGAATTTGCCATATTAAGATCTACCTAAAATTAAAAACAAAACAAAGTTTTCCGACCTCGTTTAAATTTTATTGTCATTCATATGGGTAATGTTTAAACAGCTTTTTCTCCTAAGCTATGCGTCCTAGAATAATGAAAATAGTATTTTTGAATTTGCCATATTAAGATCTACCTAAAATAAAAAACAAAACAAAGTTTTCCGACCTCGTTTAAATTTTATTGTCATTCATATGGGTAATGTTTAAACAGCTTTTTCTCCTAAGCTATGCGTTCTAAAATAATGAAAATAGTATTTTTGAATTTGCCATATTAAGATCTACCTAAAATAAAAAACAAAACAAAGTTTTCCGACCTCGTTTAAATTTTATTGTCATTCATATGGGTAATGTTTAAACAGCTTTTTCTCCTAAGTGATGCGCCCTAGCATAATGAAAATAGTATTTTTGAATTTGCCATATTAAGATCTACCTAAAATAAAAAACAAAACAAAGTTTTCCGACCTCGTTTAAATTTTATTGTCATTCATATGGGTAATGTTTAAACAGCTTTTTCTCCTAAGCTACGCGTCCTAGTATAATGAAAATAGTATTTTTGAATTTGCCATATTAAGATCTACCTAAAATAAAAAACAAAACAAAGTTTTCCGACCTCGTTTAAATTTTATTGTCATTCATATGGGTAATGTTTAAACAGCTTTTTCTCCTAAGCTATGCGTCCTAGAATAATGAAAATAGTATTTTTGAATTTGCCATATTAAGATCTACCTAAAATTAAAAACAAAACAAAGTTTTCCGACCTCGTTTAAATTTTATTGTCATTCATATGGGTAATGTTTAAACAGCTTTTTCTCCTAAGCTATGCGTCCTAGAATAATGAAAATAGTATTTTTGAATTTGCCATATTAAGATCTACCTAAAATAAAAAACAAAACAAAGTTTTCCGACCTCGTTTAAATTTTATTGTCATTCATATGGGTAATGTTTAAACAGCTTTTTCTCCTAAGCTATGCGTTCTAAAATAATGAAAATAGTATTTTTGAATTTGCCATATTAAGATCTACCTAAAATAAAAAACAAAACAAAGTTTTCCGACCTCGTTTAAATTTTATTGTCATTCATATGGGTAATGTTTAAACAGCTTTTTCTCCTAAGCTACGCGTCCTAGTATAATGAAAATAGTATTTTTGAATTTGCCATATTAAGATCTACCTAAAATAAGAAACAAAGCAAAGTTTTGCGACCTCGTTTAAATTTTATTGTCATTCATATGGGTAATGTTTAAACAGCTTTTTCTCCTAAGTGATGCGCCCTAGCATAATGAAAATAGTATTTTTGAATTTGCCATATTAAGATCTACCTAAAATAAAAAACAAAACAAAGTTTTCCGACCTCGTTTAAATTTTATTGTCATTCATATGGGTAATGTTTAAACAGCTTTTTCTCCTAAGCTACGCGTCTTAGTATAATGAAAATAGTATTTTTGAATTTGCCATATTAAGATCTACCTAAAATAAAAAACAAAACAAAGTTTTCCGACCTCGTTTAAATTTTATTGTCATTCATATGGGTAATGTTTAAACAGCTTTTTCTCCTAAGCTATGCGTCCTAGAATAATGAAAATAGTATTTTTGAATTTGCCATATTAAGATCTACCTAAAATAAAAAACAAAACAAAGTTTTCCGACCTCGTTTAAATTTTATTGTCATTCATATGGGTAATGTTTAAACAGCTTTTTCTCCTAAGCTACGCGTCCTAGTATAATGAAAATAGTATTTTTGAATTTGCCATATTAAGATCTACCTAAAATAAGAAACAAAGCAAAGTTTTGCGACCTCGTTTAAATTTTATTGTCATTCATATGGGTAATGTTTAAACAGCTTTTTCTCCTAAGCTATGCGTCCTAGAATAATGAAAATAGTATTTTTGAATTTGCCATATTAAGATCTACCTAAAATAAATAAAAAAACAAAGTTTTCCGACCTCGTTTAAATTTTATTGTCATTCATATGGGTAATGTTTAAACAGCTTTTTCTCCTAAGCTACGCGTCCTAGTATAATGAAAATAGTATTTTTGAATTTGCCATATTAAGATCTACCTAAAATAAGAAACAAAGCAAAGTTTTGCGACCTCGTTTAAATTTTATTGTCATTCATATGGGTAATGTTTAAACAGCTTTTTCTCCTAAGTGATGCGCCCTAGCATAATAAAAATAGTATTTTTGAATTTGCCATATTAAGATCTACCTAAAATAAATAAAAAAACAAAGTTTTCCGACCTCGTTTAAATTTTATTGTCATTCATATGGGTAATGTTTAAACAGCTTTTTCTCCTAAGCTACGCGTCCTAGTATAATGAAAATAGTATTTTTGAATTTGCCATATTAAGATCTACCTAAAATAAGAAACAAAGCAAAGTTTTGCGACCTCGTTTAAATTTTATTGTCATTCATATGGGTAATGTTTAAACAGCTTTTTCTCCTAAGCTATGCGTCCTAGAATAATGAAAATAGTATTTTTGAATTTGCCATATTAAGATCTACCTAAAATAAATAAAAAAACAAAGTTTTCCGACCTCGTTTAAATTTTATTGTCATTCATATGGGTAATGTTTAAACAGCTTTTTCTCCTAAGCTATGCGTCCTAGAATAATAAAAAAAAAAATTGTTATTTTTAAATTTGCCATATTAAGATCTACCTAAAATAAAAAACAAAACAAAGTTTTCCGACCTCGTTTAAATTTTATTGTCATTCATATGGGTAATGTTTAAACAGCTTTTTTTCCTAAGCTACGCGTCCTAGTATAATGAAAATAGTATTTTTGAATTTGCCATATTAAGATCTACCTAAAATAAAAAACAAAACAAAGTTTTCCGACCTCGTTTAAATTTTATTGTCATTCATATGGGTAATGTTTAAACAGCTTTTTCTCCTAAGCTACGCGTCCTAGTATAATGAAAATAGTATTTTTGAATTTGCCATATTAAGATCTACCTAAAATAAGAAACAAAGCAAAGTTTTGCGACCTCGTTTAAATTTTATTGTCATTCATATGGGTAATGTTTAAACAGCTTTTTCTCCTAAGTGATGCGCCCTAGCATAATAAAAATAGTATTTTTGAATTTGCCATATTAAGATCTACCTAAAATAAATAAAAAAACAAAGTTTTCCGACCTCGTTTAAATTTTATTGTCATTCATATGGGTAATGTTTAAACAGCTTTTTCTCCTAAGCTACGCGTCCTAGTATAATGAAAATAGTATTTTTGAATTTGCCATATTAAGATCTACCTAAAATAAGAAACAAAGCAAAGTTTTGCGACCTCGTTTAAATTTTATTGTCATTCATATGGGTAATGTTTAAACAGCTTTTTCTCCTAAGTGATGCGCCCTAGCATAATAAAAATAGTATTTTTGAATTTGCCATATTAAGATCTACCTAAAATAAAAAACAAAACAAAGTTTTCCGACCTCGTTTAAATTTTATTGTCATTCATATGGGTAATGTTTAAACAGCTTTTTCTCCTAAGCTACGCGTCCTAGTATAATGAAAATAGTATTTTTGAATTTGCCATATTAAGATCTACCTAAAATAAAAAACAAAACAAAGTTTTCCGACCTCGTTTAAATTTTATTGTCATTCATATGGGTAATGTTTAAACAGCTTTTTCTCCTAAGCTACGCGTCCTAGTATAATGAAAATAGTATTTTTGAATTTGCCATATTAAGATCTACCTAAAATAAGAAACAAAGCAAAGTTTTGCGACCTCGTTTAAATTTTATTGTCATTCATATGGGTAATGTTTAAACAGCTTTTTCTCCTAAGTGATGCGCCCTAGCATAATAAAAATAGTATTTTTGAATTTGCCATATTAAGATCTACCTAAAATAAATAAAAAAACAAAGTTTTCCGACCTCGTTTAAATTTTATTGTCATTCATATGGGTAATGTTTAAACAGCTTTTTCTCCTAAGCTACGCGTCCTAGTATAATGAAAATAGTATTTTTGAATTTGCCATATTAAGATCTACCTAAAATAAAAAACAAAACAAAGTTTTCCGACCTCGTTTAAATTTTATTGTCATTCATATGGGTAATGTTTAAACAGCTTTTTCTCCTAAGCTATGCGTCCTAGAATAATGAAAATAGTATTTTTGAATTTGCCATATTAAGATCTACCTAAAATAAAAAACAAAACAAAGTTTTCCGACCTCGTTTAAATTTTATTGTCATTCATATGGGTAATGTTTAAACAGCTTTTTCTCCTAAGCTACGCGTCCTAGTATAATGAAAATAGTATTTTTGAATTTGCCATATTAAGATCTACCTAAAATAAGAAACAAAGCTAAGTTTTGCGACCTCGTTTAAATTTTATTGTCATTCATATGGGTAATGTTTAAACAGCTTTTTCTCCTAAGTGATGCGCCCTAGCATAATGAAAATAGTATTTTTGAATTTGCCATATTAAGATCTACCTAAAATAAGAAACAAAGCTAAGTTTTGCGACCTCGTTTAAATTTTATTGTCATTCATATGGGTAATGTTTAAACAGCTTTTTCTCCTAAGTGATGCGCCCTAGCATAATGAAAATAGTATTTTTGAATTTGCCATATTAAGATCTACCTAAAATAAAAAACAAAACAAAGTTTTCCGACCTCGTTTAAATTTTATTGTCATTCATATGGGTAATGTTTAAACAGCTTTTTCTCCTAAGCTACGCGTCCTAGTATAATGAAAATAGTATTTTTGAATTTGCCATATTAAGATCTACCTAAAATAAGAAACAAAGCTAAGTTTTGCGACCTCGTTTAAATTTTATTGTCATTCATATGGGTAATGTTTAAACAGCTTTTTCTCCTAAGTGATGCGCCCTAGCATAATGAAAATAGTATTTTTGAATTTGCCATATTAAGATCTACCTAAAATAAAAAACAAAACAAAGTTTTCCGACCTCGTTTAAATTTTATTGTCATTCATATGGGTAATGTTTAAACAGCTTTTTCTCCTAAGCTACGCGTCCTAGTATAATGAAAATAGTATTTTTGAATTTGCCATATTAAGATCTACCTAAAATAAAAAACAAAACAAAGTTTTCCGACCTCGTTTAAATTTTATTGTCATTCATATGGGTAATGTTTAAACAGCTTTTTCTCCTAAGCTATGCGTCCTAGAATAATGAAAATAGTATTTTTGAATTTGCCATATTAAGATCTACCTAAAATAAAAAACAAAACAAAGTTTTCCGACCTCGTTTAAATTTTATTGTCATTCATATGGGTAATGTTTAAACAGCTTTTTCTCCTAAGCTACGCGTCCTAATATAATGAAAATAGTATTTTTGAATTTGCCATATTAAGATCTACCTAAAATAAGAAACAAAGCAAAGTTTTGCGACCTCGTTTAAATTTTATTGTCATTCATATGGGTAATGTTTAAACAGCTTTTTCTCCTAAGCTATGCGTCCTAGAATAATGAAAATAGTATTTTTGAATTTGCCATATTAAGATCTACCTAAAATAAATAAAAAAACAAAGTTTTCCGACCTCGTTTAAATTTTATTGTCATTCATATGGGTAATGTTTAAACAGCTTTTTCTCCTAAGCTATGCGTCCTAGAATAATGAAAATAGTATTTTTGAATTTGCCATATTAAGATCTACCTAAAATAAAAAACAAAACAAAGTTTTCCGACCTCGTTTAAATTTTATTGTCATTCATATGGGTAATGTTTAAACAGCTTTTTCTCCTAAGCTACGCGTCCTAGTATAATGAAAATAGTATTTTTGAATTTGCCATATTAAGATCTACCTAAAATAAGAAACAAAGCAAAGTTTTGCGACCTCGTTTAAATTTTATTGTCATTCATATGGGTAATGTTTAAACAGCTTTTTCTCCTAAGTGATGCGCCCTAGCATAATAAAAATAGTATTTTTGAATTTGCCATATTAAGATCTACCTAAAATAAATAAAAAAACAAAGTTTTCCGACCTCGTTTAAATTTTATTGTCATTCATATGGGTAATGTTTAAACAGCTTTTTCTCCTAAGCTACGCGTCCTAGTATAATGAAAATAGTATTTTTGAATTTGCCATATTAAGATCTACCTAAAATAAAAAACAAAACAAAGTTTTCCGACCTCGTTTAAATTTTATTGTCATTCATATGGGTAATGTTTAAACAGCTTTTTCTCCTAAGCTATGCGTCCTAGAATAATGAAAATAGTATTTTTGAATTTGCCATATTAAGATCTACCTAAAATAAAAAACAAAACAAAGTTTTCCGACCTCGTTTAAATTTTGTTGTCATTCATATGGGTAATGTTTAAACAGCTTTTTCTCCTAAGCTACGCGTCCTAGTATAATGAAAATAGTATTTTTGAATTTGCCATATTAAGATCTACCTAAAATAAGAAACAAAGCAAAGTTTTGCGACCTCGTTTAAATTTTATTGTCATTCATATGGGTAATGTTTAAACAGCTTTTTCTCCTAAGCTATGCGTCCTAGAATAATGAAAATAGTATTTTTGAATTTGCCATATTAAGATCTACCTAAAATAAATAAAAAAACAAAGTTTTCCGACCTCGTTTAAATTTTATTGTCATTCATATGGGTAATGTTTAAACAGCTTTTTCTCCTAAGCTACGCGTCCTAGTATAATGAAAATAGTATTTTTGAATTTGCCATATTAAGATCTACCTAAAATAAAAAACAAAACAAAGTTTTCCGACCTCGTTTAAATTTTATTGTCATTCATATGGGTAATGTTTAAACAGCTTTTTCTCCTAAGCTACGCGTCCTAGTATAATGAAAATAGTATTTTTGAATTTGCCATATTAAGATCTACCTAAAATAAAAAACAAAACAAAGTTTTCCGACCTCGTTTAAATTTTATTGTCATTCATATGGGTAATGTTTAAACAGCTTTTTCTCCTAAGCTATGCGTCCTAGAATAATGAAAATAGTATTTTTGAATTTGCCATATTAAGATCTACCTAAAATAAAAAACAAAACAAAGTTTTCCGACCTCGTTTAAATTTTATTGTCATTCATATGGGTAATGTTTAAACAGCTTTTTCTCCTAAGCTACGCGTCCTAGTATAATGAAAATAGTATTTTTGAATTTGCCATATTAAGATCTACCTAAAATAAGAAACAAAGCAAAGTTTTGCGACCTCGTTTAAATTTTATTGTCATTCATATGGGTAATGTTTAAACAGCTTTTTCTCCTAAGCTATGCGTCCTAGAATAATGAAAATAGTATTTTTGAATTTGCCATATTAAGATCTACCTAAAATAAATAAAAAAACAAAGTTTTCCGACCTCGTTTAAATTTTATTGTCATTCATATGGGTAATGTTTAAACAGCTTTTTCTCCTAAGCTACGCGTCCTAGTATAATGAAAATAGTATTTTTGAATTTGCCATATTAAGATCTACCTAAAATAAAAAACAAAACAAAGTTTTCCGACCTCGTTTAAATTTTATTGTCATTCATATGGGTAATGTTTAAACAGCTTTTTCTCCTAAGCTACGCGTCCTAGTATAATGAAAATAGTATTTTTGAATTTGCCATATTAAGATCTACCTAAAATAAAAAACAAAACAAAGTTTTCCGACCTCGTTTAAATTTTATTGTCATTCATATGGGTAATGTTTAAACAGCTTTTTCTCCTAAGCTATGCGTCCTAGAATAATGAAAATAGTATTTTTGAATTTGCCATATTAAGATCTACCTAAAATAAAAAACAAAACAAAGTTTTCCGACCTCGTTTAAATTTTATTGTCATTCATATGGGTAATGTTTAAACAGCTTTTTCTCCTAAGCTATGCGTCCTAGAATAATGAAAATAGTATTTTTGAATTTGCCATATTAAGATCTACCTAAAATAAGAAACAAAGCAAAGTTTTCCGACCTCGTTTAAATTTTATTGTCATTCATATGGGTAATGTTTAAACAGCTTTTTCTCCTAAGTGATGCGCCCTAGCATAATGAAAATAGTATTTTTGAATTTGCCATATTAAGATCTACCTAAAATAAAAAACAAAACAAAGTTTTCCGACCTCGTTTAAATTTTATTGTCATTCATATGGGTAATGTTTAAACAGCTTTTTCTCCTAAGCTATGCGTTCTAAAATAATGAAAATAGTATTTTTGAATTTGCCATATTAAGATCTACCTAAAATAAAAAACAAAACAAAGTTTTCCGACCTCGTTTAAATTTTATTGTCATTCATATGGGTAATGTTTAAACAGCGTTTTCTCCTAAGCTACGCGTCCTAGTATAATGAAAATAGTATTTTTGAATTTGCCATATTAAGATCTACCTAAAATAAGAAACAAAGCAAAGTTTTCCGACCTCGTTTAAATTTTATTGTCATTCATATGGGTAATGTTTAAACAGCTTTTTCTCCTAAGTGATGCGCCCTAGCATAATGAAAATAGTATTTTTGAATTTGCCATATTAAGATCTACCTAAAATAAAAAACAAAACAAAGTTTTCCGACCTCGTTTAAATTTTATTGTCATTCATATGGGTAATGTTTAAACAGCTTTTTCTCCTAAGCTACGCGTCCTAGTATAATGAAAATAGTATTTTTGAATTTGCCATATTAAGATCTACCTAAAATAAGAAACAAAGCAAAGTTTTCCGACCTCGTTTAAATTTTATTGTCATTCATATGGGTAATGTTTAAACAGCTTTTTCTCCTAAGTGATGCGCCCTAGCATAATGAAAATAGTATTTTTGAATTTGCCATATTAAGATCTACCTAAAATAAAAAACAAAACAAAGTTTTCCGACCTCGTTTAAATTTTATTGTCATTCATATGGGTAATGTTTAAACAGCTTTTTCTCCTAAGCTACGCGTCCTAGTATAATGAAAATAGTATTTTTGAATTTGCCATATTAAGATCTACCTAAAATAAGAAACAAAGCAAAGTTTTCCGACCTCGTTTAAATTTTATTGTCATTCATATGGGTAATGTTTAAACAGCTTTTTCTCCTAAGTGATGCGCCCTAGCATAATGAAAATAGTATTTTTGAATTTGCCATATTAAGATCTACCTAAAATAAAAAACAAAACAAAGTTTTCCGACCTCGTTTAAATTTTATTGTCATTCATATGGGTAATGTTTAAATAGCTTTTTCTCCTAAGCTATGCGTTCTAAAATAATGAAAATAGTATTTTTGAATTTGCCATATTAAGATCTACCTAAAATAAAAAACAAAACAAAGTTTTCCGACCTCGTTTAAATTTTATTGTCATTCATATGGGTAATGTTTAAACAGCTTTTTCTCCTAAGCTACGCGTCCTAGTATAATGAAAATAGTATTTTTGAATTTGCCATATTAAGATCTACCTAAAATAAGAAACAAAGCAAAGTTTTCCGACCTCGTTTAAATTTTATTGTCATTCATATGGGTAATGTTTAAACAGCTTTTTCTCCTAAGTGATGCGCCCTAGCATAATGAAAATAGTATTTTTGAATTTGCCATATTAAGATCTACCTAAAATAAAAAACAAAACAAAGTTTTCCGACCTCGTTTAAATTTTATTGTCATTCATATGGGTAATGTTTAAACAGCTTTTTCTCCTAAGCTACGCGTCCTAGTATAATGAAAATAGTATTTTTGAATTTGCCATATTAAGATCTACCTAAAATAAGAAACAAAGCAAAGTTTTCCGACCTCGTTTAAATTTTATTGTCATTCATATGGGTAATGTTTAAACAGCTTTTTCTCCTAAGTGATGCGCCCTAGCATAATGAAAATAGTATTTTTGAATTTGCCATATTAAGATCTACCTAAAATAAAAAACAAAACAAAGTTTTCCGACCTCGTTTAAATTTTATTGTCATTCATATGGGTAATGTTTAAACAGCTTTTTCTCCTAAGCTACGCGTCCTAGTATAATGAAAATAGTATTTTTGAATTTGCCATATTAAGATCTACCTAAAATAAGAAACAAAGCAAAGTTTTCCGACCTCGTTTAAATTTTATTGTCATTCATATGGGTAATGTTTAAACAGCTTTTTCTCCTAAGCTATGCGTCCTAGAATAATGAAAATAGTATTTTTAAATTTGCCATATTAAGATCTACCTAAAATAAAAAACAAAACAAAGTTTTCCGACCTCGTTTAAATTTTATTGTCATTCATATGGGTAATGTTTAAATAGCTTTTTCTCCTAAGCTATGCGTTCTAAAATAATGAAAATAGTATTTTTGAATTTGCCATATTAAGATCTACCTAAAATAAAAAACAAAACAAAGTTTTCCGACCTCGTTTAAATTTTATTGTCATTCATATGGGTAATGTTTAAACAGCTTTTTCTCCTAAGCTACGCGTCCTAGTATAATGAAAATAGTATTTTTGAATTTGCCATATTAAGATCTACCTAAAATAAGAAACAAAGCAAAGTTTTCCGACCTCGTTTAAATTTTATTGTCATTCATATGGGTAATGTTTAAACAGCTTTTTCTCCTAAGTGATGCGCCCTAGCATAATGAAAATAGTATTTTTGAATTTGCCATATTAAGATCTACCTAAAATAAAAAACAAAACAAAGTTTTCCGACCTCGTTTAAATTTTATTGTCATTCATATGGGTAATGTTTAAACAGCTTTTTCTCCTAAGCTACGCGCCCTAGTATAATGAAAATAGTATTTTTGAATTTGCCATATTAAGATCTACCTAAAATAAGAAACAAAGCAAAGTTTTCCGACCTCGTTTAAATTTTATTGTCATTCATATGGGTAATGTTTAAACAGCTTTTTCTCCTAAGTGATGCGCCCTAGCATAATGAAAATAGTATTTTTGAATTTGCCATATTAAGATCTACCTAAAATAAAAAACAAAACAAAGTTTTCCGACCTCGTTTAAATTTTATTGTCATTCATATGGGTAATGTTTAAACAGCTTTTTCTCCTAAGCTACGCGTCCTAGTATAATGAAAATAGTATTTTTGAATTTGCCATATTAAGATCTACCTAAAATAAAAAACAAAACAAAGTTTTCCGACCTCGTTTAAATTTTATTGTCATTCATATGGGTAATGTTTAAACAGCTTTTTCTCCTAAGCTATGCGTCCTAGAATAATGAAAATAGTATTTTTAAATTTGCCATATTAAGATCTACCTAAAATAAAAAACAAAACAAAGTTTTCCGACCTCGTTTAAATTTTATTGTCATTCATATGGGTAATGTTTAAACAGCTTTTTCTCCTAAGCTATGCGTCCTAGAATAATGAAAATAGTATTTTTGAATTTGCCATATTAAGATCTACCTAAAATAAAAAACAAAACAAAGTTTTGCGACCTCGTTTAAATTTTATTGTCATTCATATGGGTAATGTTTAAACAGCTTTTTCTCCTAAGTGATGCGCCCTAGCATAATGAAAATAGTATTTTTGAATTTGCCATATTAAGATCTACCTAAAATAAATAAAAAAACAAAGTTTTCCGACCTCGTTTAAATTTTATTGTCATTCATATGGGTAATGTTTAAACAGCTTTTTCTCCTAAGCTATGCGTTCTAAAATAATGAAAATAGTATTTTTGAATTTGCCATATTAAGATCTACCTAAAATAAAAAACAAAACAAAGTTTTCCGACCTCGTTTAAATTTTATTGTCATTCATATGGGTAATGTTTAAACAGCTTTTTCTCCTAAGCTACGCGTCCTAGTATAATGAAAATAGTATTTTTGAATTTGCCATATTAAGATCTACCTAAAATAAGAAACAAAGCAAAGTTTTGCGACCTCGTTTAAATTTTATTGTCATTCATATGGGTAATGTTTAAACAGCTTTTTCTCCTAAGTGATGCGCCCTAGTATAATGAAAATAGTATTTTTGAATTTGCCATATTAAGATCTACATAAAATAAAAAACAAAACAAAGTTTTCCGACCTCGTTTAAATTTTATTGTCATTCATATGGGTAATGTTTAAACAGCTTTTTCTCCTAAGCTATGCGTCCTAGAATAATGAAAATAGTATTTTTAAATTTGCCATATTAAGATCTACCTAAAATAAAAAACAAAACAAAGTTTTCCGACCTCGTTTAAATTTTATTGTCATTCATATGGGTAATGTTTAAACAGCTTTTTCTCCTAAGCTATGCGTCCTAGAATAATGAAAATAGTATTTTTAAATTTGCCATATTAAGATCTACCTAAAATAAAAAACAAAACAAAGTTTTCCGACCTCGTTTAAATTTTATTGTCATTCATATGGGTAATGTTTAAACAGCTTTTTCTCCTAAGCTATGCGTCCTAGAATAATGAAAATAGTATTTTTGAATTTGCCATATTAAGATCTACCTAAAATAAAAAACAAAACAAAGTTTTCCGACCTCGTTTAAATTTTATTGTCATTCATATGGGTAATGTTTAAACAGCTTTTTCTCCTAAGCTATGCGTCCTAGAATAATGAAAATAGTATTTTCAAATTTGCCATATTAAGATCTACCTAAAATAATAAACAAAACAAAGTTTTCCGACCTCGTTTAAATTTTATTGTCATTCATATGGGTAATGTTTAAACAGCTTTTTCTCCTAAGCTCCGCGTCCTAGTATAATGAAAATAGTATTTTTGAATTTGCCATATTAAGATCTACCTAAAATAAGAAACAAAGAAAAGTTTTGCGACCTCGTTTAAATTTTATTGTCATTCATATGGGTAATGTTTAAACAGCTTTTTCTCCTAAGTGATGCGCCCTAGCATAATGAAAATAGTATTTTTGAATTTGCCATATTAAGATCTACCTAAAATAAATAAAAAAACAAAGTTTTCCGACCTCGTTTAAATTTTATTGTCATTCATATGGGTAATGTTTAAACAGCTTTTTCTCCTAAGCTACGCGTCCTAGTATAATGAAAATAGTATTTTTGAATTTGCCATATTAAGATCTACCTAAAATAAGAAACAAAGCAAAGTTTTGCGACCTCGTTTAAATTTTATTGTCATTCATATGGGTAATGTTTAAACAGCTTTTTCTCCTAAGTGATGCGTCCTAGAATAATGAAAATAGTATTTTTAAATTTGCCATATTAAGATCTACCTAAAATAAAAAACAAAACAAAGTTTTCCGACCTCGTTTAAATTTTATTGTCATTCATATGGGTAATGTTTAAACAGCTTTTTCTCCTAAGCTACGCGTCCTAGTATAATGAAAATAGTATTTTTGAATTTGCCATATTAAGATCTACCTAAAATAAAAAACAAAACAAAGTTTTCCGACCTCGTTTAAATTTTATTGTCATTCATATGGGTAATGTTTAAACAGCTTTTTCTCCTAAGCTACGCGTCCTAGTATAATGAAAATAGTATTTTTGAATTTGCCATATTAAGATCTACCTAAAATAAAAAACAAAACAAAGTTTTCCGACCTCGTTTAAATTTTATTGTCATTCATATGGGTAATGTTTAAACAGCTTTTTCTCCTAAGCTATGCGTTCAAAAATAATGAAAATAGTATTTTTGAATTTGCCATATTAAGATCTACCTAAAATAAGAAACAAAGCAAAGTTTTGCGACCTCGTTTAAATTTTATTGTCATTCATATGGGTAATGTTTAAACAGCTTTTTCTCCTAAGTGATGCGCCCTAGCATAATGAAAATAGTATTTTTGAATTTGCCATATTAAGATCTACCTAAAATAAATAAAAAAACAAAGTTTTCCGACCTCGTTTAAATTTTATTGTCATTCATATGGGTAATGTTTAAACAGCTTTTTCTCCTAAGCTACGCGTCCTAGTATAATGAAAATAGTATTTTTGAATTTGCCATATTAAGATCTACCTAAAATAAAAAACAAAACAAAGTTTTCCGACCTCGTTTAAATTTTATTGTCATTCATATGGGTAATGTTTAAACAGCTTTTTCTCCTAAGCTACGCGTCCTAGTATAATGAAAATAGTATTTTTGAATTTGCCATATTAAGATCTACCTAAAATAAGAAACAAAGCAAAGTTTTGCGACCTCGTTTAAATTTTATTGTCATTCATATGGGTAATGTTTAAACAGCTTTTTCTCCTAAGCTATGCGTCCTAGAATAATGAAAATAGTATTTTTGAATTTGCCATATTAAGATCTACCTAAAATAAAAAACAAAACAAAGTTTTCCGACCTCGTTTAAATTTTATTGTCATTCATATGGGTAATGTTTAAACAGCTTTTTCTCCTAAGCTACGCGTCCTAGTATAATGAAAATAGTATTTTTGAATTTGCCATATTAAGATCTACCTAAAATAAAAAACAAAACAAAGTTTTCCGACCTCGTTTAAATTTTATTGTCATTCATATGGGTAATGTTTAAACAGCTTTTTCTCCTAAGCTATGCGACCTAGAATAATGAAAATAGTATTTTTAAATTTGCCATATTAAGATCTACCTAAAATAAAAAACAAAACAAAGTTTTCCGACCTCGTTTAAATTTTATTGTCATTCATATGGGTAATGTTTAAACAGCTTTTTCTCCTAAGCTATGCGTCCTAGAATAATGAAAATAGTATTTTTGAATTTGCCATATTAAGATCTACCTAAAATAAATAAAAAAACAAAGTTTTCCGACCTCGTTTAAATTTTATTGTCATTCATATGGGTAATGTTTAAACAGCTTTTTCTCCTAAGCTACGCGTCCTAGTATAATGAAAATAGTATTTTTGAATTTGCCATATTATGATCTACCTAAAATAAAAAACAAAACAAAGTTTTCCGACCTCGTTTAAATTTTATTGTCATTCATATGGGTAATGTTTAAACAGCTTTTTCTCCTAAGCTACGCGTCCTAGTATAATGAAAATAGTATTTTTGAATTTGCCATATTAAGATCTACCTAAAATAAAAAACAAAACAAAGTTTTCCGACCTCGTTTAAATTTTATTGTCATTCATATGGGTAATGTTTAAACAGCTTTTTCTCCTAAGCTATGCGTCCTAGAATAATGAAAATAATATTTTTAAATTTGCCATATTAAGATCTACCTAAAATAAAAAACAAAACAAAGTTTTCCGACCTCGTTTAAATTTTATTGTCATTCATATGGGTAATGTTTAAACAGCTTTTTCTCCTAAGCTACGCGTCCTAGTATAATGAAAATAGTATTTTTGAATTTGCCATATTAAGATCTACCTAAAATAAAAAACAAAACAAAGTTTTCCGACCTCGTTTAAATTTTATTGTCATTCATATGGGTAATGTTTAAACAGCTTTTTCTCCTAAGTGATGCGCCCTAGCATAATGAAAATAGTATTTTTGAATTTGCCATATTAAGATCTACCTAAAATAAATAAAAAAACAAAGTTTTCCGACCTCGTTTAAATTTTATTGTCATTCATATGGGTAATATTTAAACAGCTTTTTCTCCTAAGCTATGCGTTCAAAAATAATGAAAATAGTATTTTTGAATTTGCCATATTAAGATCTACCTAAAATAAGAAACAAAGCAAAGTTTTGCGACCTCGTTTAAATTTTATTGTCATTCATATGGGTAATGTTTAAACAGCTTTTTCTCCTAAGTGATGCGCCCTAGCATAATGAAAATAGTATTTTTGAATTTGCCATATTAAGATCTACCTAAAATAAATAAAAAAACAAAGTTTTCCGACCTCGTTTAAATTTTATTGTCATTCATATGGGTAATGTTTAAACAGCTTTTTCTCCTAAGCTCCGCGTCCTAGTATAATGAAAATAGTATTTTTGAATTTGCCATATTAAGATCTACCTAAAATAAGAAACAAAGCAAAGTTTTGCGACCTCGTTTAAATTTTATTGTCATTCATATGGGTAATGTTTAAACAGCTTTTTCTCCTAAGTGATGCGTCCTAGAATAATGAAAATAGTATTTTTAAATTTGCCATATTAAGATCTACCTAAAATAAAAAACAAAACAAAGTTTTCCGACCTCGTTTAAATTTTATTGTCATTCATATGGGTAAAGTTTAAACAGCTTTTTCTCCTAAGCTACGCGTCCTAGTATAATGAAAATAGTATTTTTGAATTTGCCATATTAAGATCTACCTAAAATAAAAAACAAAACAAAGTTTTCCGACCTCGTTTAAATTTTATTGTCATTCATATGGGTAATGTTTAAACAGCTTTTTCTCCTAAGCTACGCGTCCTAGTATAATGAAAATAGTATTTTTGAATTTGCCATATTAAGATCTACCTAAAATAAGAAACAAAGCAAAGTTTTGCGACCTCGTTTAAATTTTATTGTCATTCATATGGGTAATGTTTAAACAGCTTTTTCTCCTAAGTGATGCGCCCTAGCATAATGAAAATAGTATTTTTGAATTTGCCATATTAAGATCTACCTAAAATAAAAAACAAAACAAAGTTTTCCGACCTCGTTTAAATTTTATTGTCATTCATATGGGTAATGTTTAAACAGCTTTTTCTCCTAAGCTACGCGTCCTAGTATAATGAAAATAGTATTTTTGAATTTGCCATATTAAGATCTACCTAAAATAAAAAACAAAACAAAGTTTTCCGACCTCGTTTAAATTTTATTGTCATTCATATGGGTAATGTTTAAACAGCTTTTTCTCCTAAGCTATGCGTTCAAAAATAATGAAAATAGTATTTTTGAATTTGCCATATTAAGATCTACCTAAAATAAAAAACAAAACAAAGTTTTCCGACCTCGTTTAAATTTTATTGTCATTCATATGGGTAATGTTTAAACAGCTTTTTCTCCTAAGCTATGCGTTCAAAAATAATGAAAATAGTATTTTTGAATTTACCATATTAAGATCTACCTAAAATAAAAAACAAAACAAAGTTATCCGACCTCGTTTAAATTTTATTGTCATTCATATGGGTAATGTTTAAACAGCTTTTTCTTCTAAGCTATGCGTCCTAGAATAATGAAAATAGTATTTTTAAATTTGCCATATTAAGATCTACCTAAAATAAAAAACAAAACAAAGTTTTCCGACCTCGTTTAAATTTTATTGTCATTCATATGGGTAATGTTTAAACAGCTTTTTCTCCTAAGCTACGCGTCCTAGTATAATGAAAATAGTATTTTTGAATTTGCCATATTAAGATCTACCTAAAATAAAAAACAAAACAAAGTTTTCCGACCTCGTTTAAATTTTATTGTCATTCATATGGGTAATGTTTAAACAGCTTTTTCTCCTAAGCTACGCGTCCTAGTATAATGAAAATAGTATTTTTGAATTTGCCATATTAAGATCTACCTAAAATAAGAAACAAAGCAAAGTTTTGCGACCTCGTTTAAATTTTATTGTCATTCATATGGGTAATGTTTAAACAGCTTTTTCTCCTAAGTGATGCGCCCTAGCATAATGAAAATAGTATTTTTGAATTTGCCATATTAAGATCTACCTAAAATAAAAAACAAAACAAAGTTTTCCGACCTCGTTTAAATTTTATTGTCATTCATATGGGTAATGTTTAAACAGCTTTTTCTCCTAAGCTATGCGTTCAAAAATAATGAAAATAGTATTTTTGAATTTGCCATATTAAGATCTACCTAAAATAAAAAACAAAACAAAGTTTTCCGACCTCGTTTAAATTTTATTGTCATTCATATGGGTAATGTTTAAACAGCTTTTTCTCCTAAGCTATGCGTTCAAAAATAATGAAAATAGTATTTTTGAATTTGCCATATTAAGATCTACCTAAAATAAAAAACAAAACAAAGTTATCCGACCTCGTTTAAATTTTATTGTCATTCATATGGGTAATGTTTAAACAGCTTTTTCTTCTAAGCTATGCGTCCTAGAATAATGAAAATAGTATTTTTAAATTTGCCATATTAAGATCTACCTAAAATAAAAAACAAAACAAAGTTTTCCGACCTCGTTTAAATTTTATTGTCATTCATATGGGTAATGTTTAAACAGCTTTTTCTCCTAAGCTACGCGTCCTAGTATAATGAAAATAGTATTTTTGAATTTGCCATATTAAGATCTACCTAAAATAAAAAACAAAACAAAGTTTTCCGACCTCGTTTAAATTTTATTGTCATTCATATGGGTAATGTTTAAACAGCTTTTTCTCCTAAGCTACGCGTCCTAGTATAATGAAAATAGTATTTTTGAATTTGCCATATTAAGATCTACCTAAAATAAGAAACAAAGCAAAGTTTTGCGACCTCGTTTAAATTTTATTGTCATTCATATGGGTAATGTTTAAACAG
This sequence comes from Tipula confusa, assembly GCA_963556175.1. NCBI lineage: Eukaryota > Metazoa > Arthropoda > Insecta > Diptera > Tipulidae > Tipula > Tipula confusa. The sequence continues at coordinate 151,575,850 of OY744475.1, read as the reverse complement.
CTTTTTCTCCTAAGTGATGCGCCCTAGCATAATGAAAATAGTATTTTTGAATTTGCCATATTAAGATCTACCTAAAATAAATAAAAAAACAAAGTTTTCCGACCTCGTTTAAATTTTATTGTCATTCATATGGGTAATATTTAAACAGCTTTTTCTCCTAAGCTATGCGTTCAAAAATAATGAAAATAGTATTTTTGAATTTGCCATATTAAGATCTACCTAAAATAAGAAACAAAGCAAAGTTTTGCGACCTCGTTTAAATTTTATTGTCATTCATATGGGTAATGTTTAAACAGCTTTTTCTCCTAAGTGATGCGCCCTAGCATAATGAAAATAGTATTTTTGAATTTGCCATATTAAGATCTACCTAAAATAAATAAAAAAACAAAGTTTTCCGACCTCGTTTAAATTTTATTGTCATTCATATGGGTAATGTTTAAACAGCTTTTTCTCCTAAGCTACGCGTCCTAGTATAATGAAAATAGTATTTTTGAATTTGCCATATTAAGATCTACCTAAAATAAGAAACAAAGCAAAGTTTTGCGACCTCGTTTAAATTTTATTGTCATTCATATGGGTAATGTTTAAACAGCTTTTTCTCCTAAGTGATGCGTCCTAGAATAATGAAAATAGTATTTTTAAATTTGCCATATTAAGATCTACCTAAAATAAAAAACAAAACAAAGTTTTCCGACCTCGTTTAAATTTTATTGTCATTCATATGGGTAATGTTTAAACAGCTTTTTCTCCTAAGCTACGCGTCCTAGTATAATGAAAATAGTATTTTTGAATTTGCCATATTAAGATCTACCTAAAATAAAAAACAAAACAAAGTTATCCGACCTCGTTTAAATTTTATTGTCATTCATATGGGTAATGTTTAAACAGCTTTTTCTTCTAAGCTATGCGTCCTAGAATAATGAAAATAGTATTTTTAAATTTGCCATATTAAGATCTACCTAAAATAAAAAACAAAACAAAGTTTTCCGACCTCGTTTAAATTTTATTGTCATTCATATGGGTAATGTTTAAACAGCTTTTTCTCCTAAGCTACGCGTCCTAGTATAATGAAAATAGTATTTTTGAATTTGCCATATTAAGATCTACCTAAAATAAAAAACAAAACAAAGTTTTCCGACCTCGTTTAAATTTTATTGTCATTCATATGGGTAATGTTTAAACAGCTTTTTCTCCTAAGCTACGCGTCCTAGTATAATGAAAATAGTATTTTTGAATTTGCCATATTAAGATCTACCTAAAATAAGAAACAAAGCAAAGTTTTGCGACCTCGTTTAAATTTTATTGTCATTCATATGGGTAATGTTTAAACAGCTTTTTCTCCTAAGTGATGCGCCCTAGCATAATGAAAATAGTATTTTTGAATTTGCCATATTAAGATCTACCTAAAATAAAAAACAAAACAAAGTTTTCCGACCTCGTTTAAATTTTATTGTCATTCATATGGGTAATGTTTAAACAGCTTTTTCTCCTAAGCTACGCGTCCTAGTATAATGAAAATAGTATTTTTGAATTTGCCATATTAAGATCTACCTAAAATAAAAAACAAAACAAAGTTTTCCGACCTCGTTTAAATTTTATTGTCATTCATATGGGTAATGTTTAAACAGCTTTTTCTCCTAAGCTATGCGTTCAAAAATAATGAAAATAGTATTTTTGAATTTGCCATATTAAGATCTACCTAAAATAAAAAACAAAACAAAGTTTTCCGACCTCGTTTAAATTTTATTGTCATTCATATGGGTAATGTTTAAACAGCTTTTTCTCCTAAGCTATGCGTTCAAAAATAATGAAAATAGTATTTTTGAATTTACCATATTAAGATCTACCTAAAATAAAAAACAAAACAAAGTTATCCGACCTCGTTTAAATTTTATTGTCATTCATATGGGTAATGTTTAAACAGCTTTTTCTTCTAAGCTATGCGTCCTAGAATAATGAAAATAGTATTTTTAAATTTGCCATATTAAGATCTACCTAAAATAAAAAACAAAACAAAGTTTTCCGACCTCGTTTAAATTTTATTGTCATTCATATGGGTAATGTTTAAACAGCTTTTTCTCCTAAGCTACGCGTCCTAGTATAATGAAAATAGTATTTTTGAATTTGCCATATTAAGATCTACCTAAAATAAAAAACAAAACAAAGTTATCCGACCTCGTTTAAATTTTATTGTCATTCATATGGGTAATGTTTAAACAGCTTTTTCTTCTAAGCTATGCGTCCTAGAATAATGAAAATAGTATTTTTAAATTTGCCATATTAAGATCTACCTAAAATAAAAAACAAAACAAAGTTTTCCGACCTCGTTTAAATTTTATTGTCATTCATATGGGTAATGTTTAAACAGCTTTTTCTCCTAAGCTACGCGTCCTAGTATAATGAAAATAGTATTTTTGAATTTGCCATATTAAGATCTACCTAAAATAAAAAACAAAACAAAGTTTTCCGACCTCGTTTAAATTTTATTGTCATTCATATGGGTAATGTTTAAACAGCTTTTTCTCCTAAGCTATGCGTTCAAAAATAATGAAAATAGTATTTTTGAATTTGCCATATTAAGATCTACCTAAAATAAAAAACAAAACAAAGTTTTCCGACCTCGTTTAAATTTTATTGTCATTCATATGGGTAATGTTTAAACAGCTTTTTCTCCTAAGCTACGCGTCCTAGTATAATGAAAATAGTATTTTTGAATTTGCCATATTAAGATCTACCTAAAATAAGAAACAAAGCAAAGTTTTGCGACCTCGTTTAAATTTTATTGTCATTCATATGGGTAATGTTTAAACAGCTTTTTCTCCTAAGTGATGCGCCCTAGCATAATGAAAATAGTATTTTTGAATTTGCCATATTAAGATCTACCTAAAATAAAAAACAAAACAAAGTTTTCCGACCTCGTTTAAATTTTATTGTCATTCATATGGGTAATGTTTAAACAGCTTTTTCTCCTAAGCTACGCGTCCTAGTATAATGAAAATAGTATTTTTGAATTTGCCATATTAAGATCTACCTAAAATAAAAAACAAAACAAAGTTTTCCGACCTCGTTTAAATTTTATTGTCATTCATATGGGTAATGTTTAAACAGCTTTTTCTCCTAAGCTATGCGTTCAAAAATAATGAAAATAGTATTTTTGAATTTGCCATATTAAGATCTACCTAAAATAAAAAACAAAACAAAGTTTTCCGACCTCGTTTAAATTTTATTGTCATTCATATGGGTAATGTTTAAACAGCTTTTTCTCCTAAGCTATGCGTTCAAAAATAATGAAAATAGTATTTTTGAATTTACCATATTAAGATCTACCTAAAATAAAAAACAAAACAAAGTTATCCGACCTCGTTTAAATTTTATTGTCATTCATATGGGTAATGTTTAAACAGCTTTTTCTTCTAAGCTATGCGTCCTAGAATAATGAAAATAGTATTTTTAAATTTGCCATATTAAGATCTACCTAAAATAAAAAACAAAACAAAGTTTTCCGACCTCGTTTAAATTTTATTGTCATTCATATGGGTAATGTTTAAACAGCTTTTTCTCCTAAGCTACGCGTCCTAGTATAATGAAAATAGTATTTTTGAATTTGCCATATTAAGATCTACCTAAAATAAAAAACAAAACAAAGTTATCCGACCTCGTTTAAATTTTATTGTCATTCATATGGGTAATGTTTAAACAGCTTTTTCTTCTAAGCTATGCGTCCTAGAATAATGAAAATAGTATTTTTAAATTTGCCATATTAAGATCTACCTAAAATAAAAAACAAAACAAAGTTTTCCGACCTCGTTTAAATTTTATTGTCATTCATATGGGTAATGTTTAAACAGCTTTTTCTCCTAAGCTACGCGTCCTAGTATAATGAAAATAGTATTTTTGAATTTGCCATATTAAGATCTACCTAAAATAAAAAACAAAACAAAGTTTTCCGACCTCGTTTAAATTTTATTGTCATTCATATGGGTAATGTTTAAACAGCTTTTTCTCCTAAGCTATGCGTTCAAAAATAATGAAAATAGTATTTTTGAATTTGCCATATTAAGATCTACCTAAAATAAGAAACAAAGCAAAGTTTTGCGACCTCGTTTAAATTTTATTGTCATTCATATGGGTAATGTTTAAACAGCTTTTTCTCCTAAGTGATGCGCCCTAGCATAATGAAAATAGTATTTTTGAATTTGCCATATTAAGATCTACCTAAAATAAAAAACAAAACAAAGTTTTCCGACCTCGTTTAAATTTTATTGTCATTCATATGGGTAATGTTTAAACAGCTTTTTCTCCTAAGCTATGCGTTCAAAAATAATGAAAATAGTATTTTTGAATTTGCCATATTAAGATCTACCTAAAATAAAAAACAAAACAAAGTTTTCCGACCTCGTTTAAATTTTATTGTCATTCATATGGGTAATGTTTAAACAGCTTTTTCTCCTAAGCTATGCGTTCAAAAATAATGAAAATAGTATTTTTGAATTTGCCATATTAAGATCTACCTAAAATAAAAAACAAAACAAAGTTTTCCGACCTCGTTTAAATTTTATTGTCATTCATATGGGTAATGTTTAAACAGCTTTTTCTCCTAAGCTACGCGTCCTAGTATAATGAAAATAGTATTTTTGAATTTGCCATATTAAGATCTACCTAAAATAAAAAACAAAACAAAGTTTTCCGACCTCGTTTAAATTTTATTGTCATTCATATGGGTAATGTTTAAACAGCTTTTTCTCCTAAGCTACGCGTCCTAGTATAATGAAAATAGTATTTTTGAATTTGCCATATTAAGATCTACCTAAAATAAGAAACAAAGCAAAGTTTTGCGACCTCGTTTAAATTTTATTGTCATTCATATGGGTAATGTTTAAACAGCTTTTTCTCCTAAGTGATGCGCCCTAGCATAATGAAAATAGTATTTTTGAATTTGCCATATTAAGATCTACCTAAAATAAATAAAAAAACAAAGTTTTCCGACCTCGTTTAAATTTTATTGTCATTCATATGGGTAATATTTAAACAGCTTTTTCTCCTAAGCTATGCGTTCAAAAATAATGAAAATAGTATTTTTGAATTTGCCATATTAAGATCTACCTAAAATAAGAAACAAAGCAAAGTTTTGCGACCTCGTTTAAATTTTATTGTCATTCATATGGGTAATGTTTAAACAGCTTTTTCTCCTAAGTGATGCGCCCTAGCATAATGAAAATAGTATTTTTGAATTTGCCATATTAAGATCTACCTAAAATAAATAAAAAAACAAAGTTTTCCGACCTCGTTTAAATTTTATTGTCATTCATATGGGTAATGTTTAAACAGCTTTTTCTCCTAAACTACGCGTCCTAGTATAATGAAAATAGTATTTTTGAATTTGCCATATTAAGATCTACCTAAAATAAGAAACAAAGCAAAGTTTTGCGACCTCGTTTAAATTTTATTGTCATTCATATGGGTAATGTTTAAACAGCTTTTTCTCCTAAGTGATGCGTCCTAGAATAATGAAAATAGTATTTTTAAATTTGCCATATTAAGATCTACCTAAAATAAAAAACAAAACAAAGTTTTCCGACCTCGTTTAAATTTTATTGTCATTCATATGGGTAATGTTTAAACAGCTTTTTCTCCTAAGCTACGCGTCCTAGTATAATGAAAATAGTATTTTTGAATTTGCCATATTAAGATCTACCTAAAATAAAAAACAAAACAAAGTTATCCGACCTCGTTTAAATTTTATTGTCATTCATATGGGTAATGTTTAAACAGCTTTTTCTTCTAAGCTATGCGTCCTAGAATAATGAAAATAGTATTTTTAAATTTGCCATATTAAGATCTACCTAAAATAAAAAACAAAACAAAGTTTTCCGACCTCGTTTAAATTTTATTGTCATTCATATGGGTAATGTTTAAACAGCTTTTTCTCCTAAGCTACGCGTCCTAGTATAATGAAAATAGTATTTTTGAATTTGCCATATTAAGATCTACCTAAAATAAAAAACAAAACAAAGTTTTCCGACCTCGTTTAAATTTTATTGTCATTCATATGGGTAATGTTTAAACAGCTTTTTCTCCTAAGCTACGCGTCCTAGTATAATGAAAATAGTATTTTTGAATTTGCCATATTAAGATCTACCTAAAATAAGAAACAAAGCAAAGTTTTGCGACCTCGTTTAAATTTTATTGTCATTCATATGGGTAATGTTTAAACAGCTTTTTCTCCTAAGTGATGCGCCCTAGCATAATGAAAATAGTATTTTTGAATTTGCCATATTAAGATCTACCTAAAATAAAAAACAAAACAAAGTTTTCCGACCTCGTTTAAATTTTATTGTCATTCATATGGGTAATGTTTAAACAGCTTTTTCTCCTAAGCTACGCGTCCTAGTATAATGAAAATAGTATTTTTGAATTTGCCATATTAAGATCTACCTAAAATAAATAAAAAAACAAAGTTTTCCGACCTCGTTTAAATTTTATTGTCATTCATATGGGTAATGTTTAAACAGCTTTTTCTCCTAAGCTACGCGTCCTAGTATAATGAAAATAGTATTTTTGAATTTGCCATATTAAGATCTACCTAAAATAAGAAACAAAGCAAAGTTTTGCGACCTCGTTTAAATTTTATTGTCATTCATATGGGTAATGTTTAAACAGCTTTTTCTCCTAAGTGATGCGCCCTAGCATAATAAAAATAGTATTTTTGAATTTGCCATATTAAGATCTACCTAAAATAAATAAAAAAACAAAGTTTTCCGACCTCGTTTAAATTTTATTGTCATTCATATGGGTAATGTTTAAACAGCTTTTTCTCCTAAGCTATGCGTCCTAGAATAATGGAAATAGTATTTTTGAATTTGCCATATTAAGATCTACCTAAAATAAAAAACAAAACAAAGTTTTCCGACCTCGTTTAAATTTTATTGTCATTCATATGGGTAATGTTTAAACAGCTTTTTCTCCTAAGCTACGCGTCCTAGTATAATGAAAATAGTATTTTTGAATTTGCCATATTAAGATCTACCTAAAATAAAAAACAAAACAAAGTTTTCCGACCTCGTTTAAATTTTATTGTCATTCATATGGGTAATGTTTAAACAGCTTTTTCTCCTAAGCTATGCGTCCTAGAATAATGAAAATAGTATTTTTAAATTTGCCATATTAAGATCTACCTAAAATAAAAAACAAAACAAAGTTTTCCGACCTCGTTTAAATTTTATTGTCATTCATATGGGTAATGTTTAAACAGCTTTTTCTCCTAAGCTACGCGTCCTAGTATAATGAAAATAGTATTTTTGAATTTGCCATATTAAGATCTACCTAAAATAAAAAACAAAACAAAGTTTTCCGACCTCGTTTAAATTTTATTGTCATTCATATGGGTAATGTTTAAACAGCTTTTTCTCCTAAGCTATGCGTCCTAGAATAATGAAAATAGTATTTTTAAATTTGCCATATTAAGATCTACCTAAAATAAAAAACAAAACAAAGTTTTCCGACCTCGTTTAAATTTTATTGTCATTCATATGGGTAATGTTTAAACAGCTTTTTCTCCTAAGCTATGCGTCCTAGAATAATGAAAATAGTATTTTTGAATTTGCCATATTAAGATCTACCTAAAATAAAAAACAAAACAAAGTTTTCCGACCTCGTTTAAATTTTATTGTCATTCATATGGGTAATGTTTAAACAGCTTTTTCTCCTAAGCTACGCGTCCTAGTATAATGAAAATAGTATTTTTGAATTTGCCATATTAAGATCTACCTAAAATAAAAAACAAAACAAAGTTTTCCGACCTCGTTTAAATTTTATTGTCATTCATATGGGTAATGTTTAAACAGCTTTTTCTCCTAAGCTACGCGTCCTAGTATAATGAAAATAGTATTTTTGAATTTGCCATATTAAGATCTACCTAAAATAAAAAACAAAACAAAGTTTTCCGACCTCGTTTAAATTTTATTGTCATTCATATGGGTAATGTTTAAACAGCTTTTTCTCCTAAGCTATGCGTCCTAGAATAATGAAAATAGTATTTTTAAATTTGCCATATTAAGATCTACCTAAAATAAAAAACAAAACAAAGCTTTCCGACCTCGTTTAAATTTTATTGTCATTCATATGGGTAATGTTTAAACAGCTTTTTCTCCTAAGCTATGCGTCCTAGAATAATGAAAATAGTATTTTTGAATTTGCCATATTAAGATCTACCTAAAATAAAAAACAAAACAAAGTTTTCCGACCTCGTTTAAATTTTATTGTCATTCATATGGGTAATGTTTAAACAGCTTTTTCTCCTAAGCTACGCGTCCTAGTATAATGAAAATAGTATTTTTGAATTTGCCATATTAAGATCTACCTAAAATAAAAAACAAAACAAAGTTTTCCGACCTCGTTTAAATTTTATTGTCATTCATATGGGTAATGTTTAAACAGCTTTTTCTCCTAAGCTATGCGTCCTAGAATAATGAAAATAGTATTTTTAAATTTGCCATATTAAGATCTACCTAAAATAAATAAAAAAACAAAGTTTTCCGACCTCGTTTAAATTTTATTGTCATTCATATGGGTAATGTTTAAACAGCTTTTTCTCCTAAGCTACGCGTCCTAGTATAATGAAAATAGTATTTTTGAATTTGCCATATTAAGATCTACCTAAAATAAAAAACAAAACAAAGTTTTCCGACCTCGTTTAAATTTTATTGTCATTCATATGGGTAATGTTTAAACAGCTTTTTCTCCTAAGCTATGCGTCCTAGAATAATGAAAATAGTATTTTTAAATTTGCCATATTAAGATCTACCTAAAATAAAAAACAAAACAAAGCTTTCCGACCTCGTTTAAATTTTATTGTCATTCATATGGGTAATGTTTAAACAGCTTTTTCTCCTAAGCTATGCGTCCTAGAATAATGAAAATAGTATTTTTGAATTTGCCATATTAAGATCTACCTAAAATAAAAAACAAAACAAAGTTTTCCGACCTCGTTTAAATTTTATTGTCATTCATATGGGTAATGTTTAAACAGCTTTTTCTCCTAAGCTACGCGTCCTAGTATAATGAAAATAGTATTTTTGAATTTGCCATATTAAGATCTACCTAAAATAAAAAACAAAACAAAGTTTTCCGACCTCGTTTAAATTTTATTGTCATTCATATGGGTAATGTTTAAACAGCTTTTTCTCCTAAGCTACGCGTCCTAGTATAATGAAAATAGTATTTTTGAATTTGCCATATTAAGATCTACCTAAAATAAAAAACAAAACAAAGTTTTCCGACCTCGTTTAAATTTTATTGTCATTCATATGGGTAATGTTTAAACAGCTTTTTCTCCTAAGCTACGCGTCCTAGTATAATGAAAATAGTATTTTTGAATTTGCCATATTAAGATCTACCTAAAATAAAAAACAAAACAAAGTTTTCCGACCTCGTTTAAATTTTATTGTCATTCATATGGGTAATGTTTAAACAGCTTTTTCTCCTAAGCTATGCGTCCTAGAATAATGAAAATAGTATTTTTAAATTTGCCATATTAAGATCTACCTAAAATAAAAAACAAAACAAAGCTTTCCGACCTCGTTTAAATTTTATTGTCATTCATATGGGTAATGTTTAAACAGCTTTTTCTCCTAAGCTATGCGTCCTAGAATAATGAAAATAGTATTTTTGAATTTGCCATATTAAGATCTACCTAAAATAAAAAACAAAACAAAGTTTTCCGACCTCGTTTAAATTTTATTGTCATTCATATGGGTAATGTTTAAACAGCTTTTTCTCCTAAGCTACGCGTCCTAGTATAATGAAAATAGTATTTTTGAATTTGCCATATTAAGATCTACCTAAAATAAAAAACAAAACAAAGTTTTCCGACCTCGTTTAAATTTTATTGTCATTCATATGGGTAATGTTTAAACAGCTTTTTCTCCTAAGCTACGCGTCCTAGTATAATGAAAATAGTATTTTTGAATTTGCCATATTAAGATCTACCTAAAATAAAAAACAAAACAAAGTTTTCCGACCTCGTTTAAATTTTATTGTCATTCATATGGGTAATGTTTAAACAGCTTTTTCTCCTAAGCTATGCGTCCTAGAATAATGAAAATAGTATTTTTAAATTTGCCATATTAAGATCTACCTAAAATTAAAAACAAAACAAAGCTTTCCGACCTCGTTTAAATTTTATTGTCATTCATATGGGTAATGTTTAAACAGCTTTTTCTCCTAAGCTATGCGTCCTAGAATAATGAAAATAGTATTTTTGAATTTGCCATATTAAGATCTACCTAAAATAAAAAACAAAACAAAGTTTTCCGACCTCGTTTAAATTTTATTGTCATTCATATGGGTAATGTTTAAACAGCTTTTTCTCCTAAGCTACGCGTCCTAGTATAATGAAAATAGTATTTTTGAATTTGCCATATTAAGATCTACCTAAAATAAAAAACAAAACAAAGTTTTCCGACCTCGTTTAAATTTTATTGTCATTCATATGGGTAATGTTTAAACAGCTTTTTCTCCTAAGCTATGCGTCCTAGAATAATGAAAATAGTATTTTTGAATTTGCCATATTAAGATCTACCTAAAATAAAAAACAAAACAAAGTTTTCCGACCTCGTTTAAATTTTATTGTCATTCATATGGGTAATGTTTAAACAGCTTTTTCTCCTAAGCTACGCGTCCTAGTATAATGAAAATAGTATTTTTGAATTTGCCATATTAAGATCTACCTAAAATAAAAAACAAAACAAAGTTTTCCGACCTCGTTTAAATTTTATTGTCATTCATATGGGTAATGTTTAAACAGCTTTTTCTCCTAAGCTACGCGTCCTAGTATAATGAAAATAGTATTTTTGAATTTGCCATATTAAGATCTACCTAAAATAAAAAACAAAACAAAGTTTTCCGACCTCGTTTAAATTTTATTGTCATTCATATGGGTAATGTTTAAACAGCTTTTTCTCCTAAGCTATGCGTCCTAGAATAATGAAAATAGTATTTTTAAATTTGCCATATTAAGATCTACCTAAAATAAAAAACAAAACAAAGCTTTCCGACCTCGTTTAAATTTTATTGTCATTCATATGGGTAATGTTTAAACAGCTTTTTCTCCTAAGCTATGCGTCCTAGAATAATGAAAATAGTATTTTTGAATTTGCCATATTAAGATCTACCTAAAATAAAAAACAAAACAAAGTTTTCCGACCTCGTTTAAATTTTATTGTCATTCATATGGGTAATGTTTAAACAGCTTTTTCTCCTAAGCTACGCGTCCTAGTATAATGAAAATAGTATTTTTGAATTTGCCATATTAAGATCTACCTAAAATAAAAAACAAAACAAAGTTTTCCGACCTCGTTTAAATTTTATTGTCATTCATATGGGTAATGTTTAAACAGCTTTTTCTCCTAAGCTATGCGTCCTAGAATAATGAAAATAGTATTTTTGAATTTGCCATATTAAGATCTACCTAAAATAAAAAACAAAACAAAGTTTTCCGACCTCGTTTAAATTTTATTGTCATTCATATGGGTAATGTTTAAACAGCTTTTTCTCCTAAGCTACGCGTCCTAGTATAATGAAAATAGTATTTTTGAATTTGCCATATTAAGATCTACCTAAAATAAAAAACAAAACAAAGTTTTCCGACCTCGTTTAAATTTTATTGTCATTCATATGGGTAATGTTTAAACAGCTTTTTCTCCTAAGCTACGCGTCCTAGTATAATGAAAATAGTATTTTTGAATTTGCCATATTAAGATCTACCTAAAATAAAAAACAAAACAAAGTTTTCCGACCTCGTTTAAATTTTATTGTCATTCATATGGGTAATGTTTAAACAGCTTTTTCTCCTAAGCTATGCGTCCTAGAATAATGAAAATAGTATTTTTAAATTTGCCATATTAAGATCTACCTAAAATAAAAAACAAAACAAAGTTTTCCGACCTCGTTTAAATTTTATTGTCATTCATATGGGTAATGTTTAAACAGCTTTTTTTCCTAAGCTATGCGTCCTAGAATAATGAAAATAGTATTTTTGAATTTGCCATATTAAGATCTACCTAAAATAAAAAACAAAACAAAGTTTTCCGACCTCGTTTAAATTTTATTGTCATTCATATGGGTAATGTTTAAACAGCTTTTTCTCCTAAGCTACGCGTCCTAGTATAATGAAAATAGTATTTTTGAATTTGCCATATTAAGATCTACCTAAAATAAAAAACAAAACAAAGTTTTCCGACCTCGTTTAAATTTTATTGTCATTCATATGGGTAATGTTTAAACAGCTTTTTCTCCTAAGCTACGCGTCCTAGTATAATGAAAATAGTATTTTTGAATTTGCCATATTAAGATCTACCTAAAATAAAAAACAAAACAAAGTTTTCCGACCTCGTTTAAATTTTATTGTCATTCATATGGGTAATGTTTAAACAGCTTTTTCTCCTAAGCTATGCGTCCTAGAATAATGAAAATAGTATTTTTGAATTTGCCATATTAAGATCTACCTAAAATAAAAAACAAAACAAAGTTTTCCGACCTCGTTTAAATTTTATTGTCATTCATATGGGTAATGTTTAAACAGCTTTTTCTCCTAAGCTATGCGTCCTAGAATAATGAAAATAGTATTTTTGAATTTGCCATATTAAGATCTACCTAAAATAAAAAACAAAACAAAGTTTTCCGACCTCGTTTAAATTTTATTGTCATTCATATGGGTAATGTTTAAACAGCTTTTTCTCCTAAGCTACGCGTCCTAGTATAATGAAAATAGTATTTTGAATTTGCCATATTAAGATCTACCTAAAATAAAAAACAAAACAAAGTTTTCCGACCTCGTTTAAATTTTATTGTCATTCATATGGGTAATGTTTAAACAGCTTTTTCTCCTAAGCTATGCGTCCTAGAATAATGAAAATAGTATTTTTAATTTGCCATATTAAGATCTACCTAAAATAAAAAACAAAACAAAGTTTTCCGACCTCGTTTAAATTTTATTGTCATTCATATGGGTAATGTTTAAACAGCTTTTTCTCCTAAGCTATGCGTCCTAGAATAATGAAAATAGTATTTTTGAATTTGCCATATTAAGATCTACCTAAAATAAAAAACAAAACAAAGTTTTCCGACCTCGTTTAAATTTTATTGTCATTCATATGGGTAATGTTTAAACAGCTTTTTCTCCTAAGCTACGCGTCCTAGTATAATGAAAATAGTATTTTTGAATTTGCCATATTAAGATCTACCTAAAATAAAAAACAAAACAAAGTTTTCCGACCTCGTTTAAATTTTATTGTCATTCATATGGGTAATGTTTAAACAGCTTTTCTCCTAAGCTATGCGTCCTAGAATAATGAAAATAGTATTTTTAAATTTGCCATATTAAGATCTACCTAAAATAAAAAACAAAACAAAGTTTTCGACCTCGTTTAAATTTTATTGTCATTCATATGGGTAATGTTTAAACAGCTTTTTCTCCTAAGCTACGCGTCCTAGTATAATGAAAATAGTATTTTTGAATTTGCCATATTAAGATCTACCTAAAATAAATAAAAAAACAAAGTTTTCCGACCTCGTTTAAATTTTATTGTCATTCATATGGGTAATGTTTAAACAGCTTTTTCTCCTAAGCTATGCGTCCTAGAATAATGAAAATAGTATTTTTGAATTTGCCATATTAAGATCTACCTAAAATAAAAAACCAAACAAAGTTTTCCGACCTCGTTTAAATTTTATTGTCATTCATATGGGTAATGTTTAAACAGCTTTTTCTCCTAAGCTACGCGTCCTAGTATAATGAAAATAGTATTTTTGAATTTGCCATATTAAGATCTACCTAAAATAAAAAACAAAACAAAGTTTTCCGACCTCGTTTAAATTTTATTGTCATTCATATGGGTAATGTTTAAACAGCTTTTTCTCCTAAGCTATGCGTCCTAGAATAATGAAAATATTATTTTTGAATTTGCCATATTAAGATCTACCTAAAATAAAAAACAAAACAAAGTTTTCCGACCTCGTTTAAATTTTATTGTCATTCATATGGGTAATGTTTAAACAGCTTTTTCTCCTAAGCTATGCGTCCTAGAATAATGAAAATAGCTATTTTTGAATTTGCCATATTAAGATCTACCTAAAATAAAAAACAAAACAAAGTTTTCCGACCTCGTTTAAATTTTATTGTCATCATATGGGTAATGTTTAAACAGCTTTTTCTCCTAAGCTACGCGTCCTAGTATAATGAAAATAGTATTTTTGAATTTGCCATATTAAGATCTATTAAAATAAAAAACAAAACAAAGTTTTCCGACCTCGTTTAAATTTTATTGTCATTCATATGGGTAATGTTTAAACAGCTTTTTCTCCTAAGCTATGCGTCCTAGAATAATGAAAATAGTATTTTTAATTTGCCATATTAAGATCTACCTAAAATAAAAAACAAAACAAAGTTTTCCGACCTCGTTAAATTTTATTGTCATTCATATGGGTAATGTTTAAACAGCTTTTTCTCCTAAGCTATGCGTCCTAGAATAATGAAAATAGTATTTTTGAATTTGCCATATTAAGATCTACCTAAAATAAAAAACAAAACAAAGTTTTCCGACCTCGTTTAAATTTTATTGTCATTCATATGGTAATGTTTAAACAGCTTTTTCTCCTAAGCTATGCGTCCTAGAATAATGAAAATAGTATTTTTGAATTTGCCATATTAAGATCTACCTAAAATAAAAAACAAAACAAAGTTTTCCGACCTCGTTTAAATTTTATTGTCATTCATATGGGTAATGTTTAAACAGCTTTTTCTCCTAAGCTATGCGTCCTAGAATAATGAAAATAGTATTTTTGAATTTGCCATATTAAGATCTACCTAAAATAAAAAACAAAACAAAGTTTTCCGACCTCGTTTAAATTTTATTGTCATTCATATGGGTAATGTTTAAACAGCTTTTTCTCCTAAGCTACGCGTCCTAGTATAATGAAAAATAGTATTTTTGAATTTGCCATATTAAGATCTACCTAAAATAAAAAACAAAACAAAGTTTTCCGACCTCGTTTAAATTTTATTGTCATTCATATGGGTAATGTTTAAACAGCTTTTTCTCCTAAGCTATGCGTCCTAGAATAATGAAAATAGTATTTTAAATTTGCCATATTAAGATCTACCTAAAATAAAAAACAAAACAAAGTTTTCCGACCTCGTTTAAATTTTATTGTCATTCATATGGGTAATGTTTAAACAGCTTTTTCTCCTAAGCTATGCGTCCTAGAATAATGAAAATAGTATTTTTGAATTTGCCATATTAAGATCTACCTAAAATAAAAAACAAAACAAAGTTTTCCGACCTCGTTTAAATTTTATTGTCATTCATATGGGTAATGTTTAAACAGCTTTTTCTCCTAAGCTACGCGTCCTAGTATAATGAAAATAGTATTTTTGAATTTGCCATATTAAGATCTACCTAAAATAAAAAACAAAACAAAGTTTTCCGACCTCGTTTAAATTTTATTGTCATTCATATGGGTAATGTTTTAAACAGCTTTTTCTCCTAAGCTATGCGTCCTAGAATAATGAAAATAGTATTTTTGAATTTGCCATATTAAGATCTACCTAAAATAAAAAACAAAACAAAGTTTCCGACCTCGTTTAAATTTTATTGTCATTCATATGGGTAATGTTTAAACAGCTTTTTCTCCTAAGCTACGCGTCCTAGTATAATGAAAATAGTATTTTTGAATTTGCCATATTAAGATCTACCTAAAATAAAAAACAAAACAAAGTTTTCCGACCTCGTTTAAATTTTATTGTCATTCATATGGGTAATGTTTAAACAGCTTTTTCTCCTAAGCTATGCGTCCTAGAATAATGAAAATAGTATTTTTAAATTTGCCATATTAAGATCTACCTAAAATAAAAAACAAAACAAAGTTTTCCGACCTCGTTTAAATTTTATTGTCATTCATATGGGTAATGTTTAAACAGCTTTTTCTCCTAAGCTATGCGTCCTAGAATAATGAAAATAGTATTTTAAATTTGCCATATTAAGATCTACCTAAAATAAAAACAAAACAAAGTTTTCCGACCTCGTTTAAATTTTATTGTCATTCATATGGGTAATGTTTAAACAGCTTTTTCTCCTAAGCTATGCGTCCTAGAATAATGAAAATAGTATTTTTGAATTTGCCATATTAAGATCTACCTAAAATAAAAAACAAAACAAAGTTTTCCGACCTCGTTTAAATTTTATTGTCATTCATATGGGTAATGTTTAAACAGCTTTTTCTCCTAAGCTATGCGTCCTAGAATAATGAAAATAATATTTTTGAATTTGCCATATTAAGATCTACCTAAAATAAAAAACAAAACAAAGTTTTCCGACCTCGTTTAAATTTTATTGTCATTCATATGGGTAATGTTTAAACAGCTTTTTCTCCTAAGCTATGCGTCCTAGAATAATGAAAATAGTATTTTTGAATTTGCCATATTAAGATCTACCTAAAATAAAAAACAAAACAAAGTTTTCCGACCTCGTTTAAATTTTATTGTCATTCATATGGGTAATGTTTAAAAAGCTTTTTCTCCTAAGCTATGCGTCCTAGAATAATGAAAATAGTATTTTTGAATTTGCCATATTAAGATCTACCTAAAATAAAAAACAAAACAAAGTTTTCCGACCTCGTTTAAATTTTATTGTCATTCATATGGGTAATGTTTAAACAGCTTTTTCTCCTAAGCTACGCGTCCTAGTGTAATGAAAATAGTATTTTTGAATTTGCCATATTAAGATCTACCTAAAATAAAAAACCAAACAAAGTTTTCCGACCTCGTTTAAATTTTATTGTCATTCATATGGGTAATGTTTAAACAGCTTTTTCTCCTAAGCTACGCGTCCTAGTATAATGAAAATAGTATTTTTGAATTTGCCATATTAAGATCTACCTAAAATAAAAAACAAAACAAAGTTTTCCGACCTCGTTTAAATTTTATTGTCATTCATATGGGTAATGTTTAAACAGCTTTTTCTCCTAAGCTACGCGTCCTAGTATAATGAAAATAGTATTTTTGAATTTGCCATATTAAGATCTACCTAAAATAAAAAACAAAACAAAGTTTTCCGACCTCGTTTAAATTTTATTGTCATTCATATGGGTAATGTTTAAACAGCTTTTTCTCCTAAGCTATGCGTCCTAGAATAATGAAAATAGTATTTTTGAATTTGCCATATTAAGATCTACCTAAAATAAAAAACAAAACAAAGTTTTCCGACCTCGTTTAAATTTTATTGTCATTCATATGGGTAATGTTTAAACAGCTTTTTCTCCTAAGCTATGCGTCCTAGAATAATGAAAATAGTATTTTTGAATTTGCCATATTAAGATCTACCTAAAATAAAAAACAAAACAAAGTTTTCCGACCTCGTTTAAATTTTATTGTCATTCATATGGGTAATGTTTAAACAGCTTTTTCTCCTAAGCTACGCGTCCTAGTATAATGAAAATAGTATTTTTGAATTTGCCATATTAAGATCTACCTAAAATAAAAAACAAAACAAAGTTTTCCGACCTCGTTTAAATTTTATTGTCATTCATATGGGTAATGTTTAAACAGCTTTTTCTCCTAAGCTATGCGTCCTAGAATAATGAAAATAGTATTTTTGAATTTGCCATATTAAGATCTACCTAAAATAAAAAACAAAACAAAGTTTTCCGACCTCGTTTAAATTTTATTGTCATTCATATGGGTAATGTTTAAACAGCTTTTTCTCCTAAGCTACGCGTCCTAGAATAATGAAAATAGTATTTTTAAATTTGCCATATTAAGATCTACCTAAAATAAAAAACAAAACAAAGTTTTCCGACCTCGTTTAAAATTTTATTGTCATTCATATGGGTAATGTTTAAACAGCTTTTTCTCCTAAGCTATGCGTCCTAGAATAATGAAAATAGTATTTTTGAATTTGCCATATTAAGATCTACCTAAAATAAAAAACAAAACAAAGTTTTCCGACCTCGTTTAAATTTTATTGTCATTCATATGGTAATGTTTAAACAGCTTTTTCTCCTAAGCTACGCGTCCTAGTATAATGAAAATAGTATTTTTGAATTTGCCATATTAAGATCTACCTAAAATAAAAAACAAAACAAAGTTTTCCGACCTCGTTTAAATTTTATTGTCATTCATATGGGTAATGTTTAAAAAGCTTTTTCTCCTAAGCTATGCGTCCTAGAATAATGAAAATAGTATTTTTGAATTTGCCATATTAAGATCTACCTAAAATAAAAAACAAAACAAAGTTTTCCGACCTCGTTTAAATTTTATTGTCATTCATATGGGTAATGTTTAAACAGCTTTTTCTCCTAAGCTACGCGTCCTAGTGTAATGAAAATAGTATTTTTGAATTTGCCATATTAAGATCTACCTAAAATAAAAAACCAAACAAAGTTTTCCGACCTCGTTTAAATTTTATTGTCATTCATATGGGTAATGTTTAAACAGCTTTTTCTCCTAAGCTACGCGTCCTAGTATAATGAAAATAGTATTTTTGAATTTGCCATATTAAGATCTACCTAAAATAAAAAACAAAACAAAGTTTTCCGACCTCGTTTAAATTTTATTGTCATTCATATGGGTAATGTTTAAACAGCTTTTTCTCCTAAGCTATGCGTCCTAGAATAATGAAAATAGTATTTTTGAATTTGCCATATTAAGATCTACCTAAAATAAAAAACAAAACAAAGTTTTCCGACCTCGTTTAAATTTTATTGTCATTCATATGGGTAATGTTTAAACAGCTTTTTCTCCTAAGCTATGCGTCCTAGAATAATGAAAATAGTATTTTTGAATTTGCCATATTAAGATCTACCTAAAATAAAAAACAAAACAAAGTTTTCCGACCTCGTTTAAATTTTATTGTCATTCATATGGGTAATGTTTAAACAGCTTTTTCTCCTAAGCTACGCGTCCTAGTATAATGAAAATAGTATTTTTGAATTTGCCATATTAAGATCTACCTAAAATA
This sequence comes from Tipula confusa, assembly GCA_963556175.1. Classification (NCBI taxonomy): domain Eukaryota; kingdom Metazoa; phylum Arthropoda; class Insecta; order Diptera; family Tipulidae; genus Tipula; species Tipula confusa. The sequence goes on along the minus strand of OY744475.1, from coordinate 151,556,837 downwards.
AAAAACAAAACAAAGTTTTCCGACCTCGTTTAAATTTTATTGTCATTCATATGGGTAATGTTTAAACAGCTTTTTCTCCTAAGCTATGCGTCCTAGAATAATGAAAATAGTATTTTTGAATTTGCCATATTAAGATCTACCTAAAATAAAAACAAAACAAAGTTTTCCGACCTCGTTTAAATTTTATTGTCATTCATATGGGTAATGTTTAAACAGCTTTTTCTCCTAAGCTACGCGTCCTAGTATAATGAAAATAGTATTTTTGAATTTGCCATATTAAGATCTACCTAAAATAAAAAACAAAACAAAGTTTTCCGACCTCGTTTAAATTTTATTGTCATTCATATGGGTAATGTTTAAACAGCTTTTTCTCCTAAGCTATGCGTCCTAGAATAATGAAAATAGTATTTTTAAATTTGCCATATTAAGATCTACCTAAAATAAAAAACAAAACAAAGTTTTCCGACTCGTTTAAATTTTATTGTCATTCATATGGGTAATGTTTAAACAGCTTTTTCTCCTAAGCTATGCGTCCTAGAATAATGAAAATAGTATTTTTGAATTTGCCATATTAAGATCTACCTAAAATAAAAAACAAAACAAAGTTTTCCGACCTCGTTTAAATTTTATTGTCATTCATATGGGTAATGTTTAAACAGCTTTTTCTCCTAAGCTATGCGTCCTAGAATAATGAAAATAATATTTTTGAATTTGCCATATTAAGATCTACCTAAAATAAAAAACAAAACAAAGTTTTCCGACCTCGTTTAAATTTTATTGTCATTCATATGGGTAATGTTTAAACAGCTTTTTCTCCTAAGCTATGCGTCCTAGAATAATGAAAATAGTATTTTTGAATTTGCCATATTAAGATCTACCTAAAATAAAAACAAAACAAAGTTTTCCGACCTCGTTTAAATTTTATTGTCATTCATATGGGTAATGTTTAAAAAGCTTTTTCTCCTAAGCTATGCGTCCTAGAATAATGAAAATAGTATTTTTGAATTTGCCATATTAAGATCTACCTAAAATAAAAAACAAAACAAAGTTTTCCGACCTCGTTTAAATTTTATTGTCATTCATATGGGTAATGTTTAAACAGCTTTTTCTCCTAAGCTACGCGTCCTAGTGTAATGAAAATAGTATTTTTGAATTTGCCATATTAAGATCTACCTAAAATAAAAAACCAAACAAAGTTTTCCGACCTCGTTTAAATTTTATTGTCATTCATATGGGTAATGTTTAAACAGCTTTTTCTCCTAAGCTACGCGTCCTAGTATAATGAAAATAGTATTTTGAATTTGCCATATTAAGATCTACCTAAAATAAAAAACAAAACAAAGTTTTCCGACCTCGTTTAAATTTTATTGTCATTCATATGGGTAATGTTTAAACAGCTTTTTCTCCTAAGCTACGCGTCCTAGTATAATGAAAATAGTATTTTTGAATTTGCCATATTAAGATCTACCTAAAATAAAAAACAAAACAAAGTTTTCCGACCTCGTTTAAATTTTATTGTCATTCATATGGGTAATGTTTAAACAGCTTTTTCTCCTAAGCTATGCGTCCTAGAATAATGAAAATAGTATTTTTGAATTTGCCATATTAAGATCTACCTAAAATAAAAAACAAAACAAAGTTTTCCGACCTCGTTTAAATTTTATTGTCATTCATATGGGTAATGTTTAAACAGCTTTTTCTCCTAAGCTATGCGTCCTAGAATAATGAAAATAGTATTTTTGAATTTGCCATATTAAGATCTACCTAAAATAAAAAACAAAACAAAGTTTTCCGACCTCGTTTAAATTTTATTGTCATTCATATGGGTAATGTTTAAACAGCTTTTTCTCCTAAGCTACGCGTCCTAGTATAATGAAAATAGTATTTTTGAATTTGCCATATTAAGATCTACCTAAAATAAAAAACAAAACAAAGTTTTCCGACCTCGTTTAAATTTTATTGTCATTCATATGGGTAATGTTTAAAAAGCTTTTTCTCCTAAGCTATGCGTCCTAGAATAATGAAAATAGTATTTTTGAATTTGCCATATTAAGATCTACCTAAAATAAAAAACAAAACAAAGTTTTCCGACCTCGTTTAAATTTTATTGTCATTCATATGGGTAATGTTTAAACAGCTTTTTCTCCTAAGCTACGCGTCCTAGTGTAATGAAAATAGTATTTTTGAATTTGCCATATTAAGATCTACCTAAAATAAAAAACCAAACAAAGTTTTCCGACCTCGTTTAAATTTTATTGTCATTCATATGGGTAATGTTTAAACAGCTTTTTCTCCTAAGCTACGCGTCCTAGTATAATGAAAATAGTATTTTTGAATTTGCCATATTAAGATCTACCTAAAATAAAAAACAAAACAAAGTTTTCCGACCTCGTTTAAATTTTATTGTCATTCATATGGGTAATGTTTAAACAGCTTTTTCTCCTAAGCTATGCGTCCTAGAATAATGAAAATAGTATTTTTGAATTTGCCATATTAAGATCTACCTAAAATAAAAAACAAAACAAAGTTTTCCGACCTCGTTTAAATTTTATTGTCATTCATATGGGTAATGTTTAAACAGCTTTTTCTCCTAAGCTATGCGTCCTAGAATAATGAAAATAGTATTTTTGAATTTGCCATATTAAGATCTACCTAAAATAAAAAACAAAACAAAGTTTTCCGACCTCGTTTAAATTTTATTGTCATTCATATGGGTAATGTTTAAACAGCTTTTTCTCCTAAGCTACGCGTCCTAGTATAATGAAAATAGTATTTTTGAATTTGCCATATTAAGATCTACCTAAAATAAAAAACAAAACAAAGTTTTCCGACCTCGTTTAAATTTTATTGTCATTCATATGGGTAATGTTTAAACAGCTTTTTCTCCTAAGCTATGCGTCCTAGAATAATGAAAATAGTATTTTTGAATTTGCCATATTAAGATCTACCTAAAATAAAAAACAAAACAAAGTTTTCCGACCTCGTTTAAATTTTATTGTCATTCATATGGGTAATGTTTAAACAGCTTTTTCTCCTAAGCTACGCGTCCTAGTATAATGAAAATAGTATTTTTGAATTTGCCATATTAAGATCTACCTAAAATAAAAAACAAAACAAAGTTTTCCGACCTCGTTTAAATTTTATTGTCATTCATATGGGTAATGTTTAAACAGCTTTTTCTCCTAAGCTATGCGTCCTAGAATAATGAAAATAGTATTTTTAAATTTGCCATATTAAGATCTACCTAAAATAAAAAACAAAACAAAGTTTTCCGACCTCGTTTAAATTTTATTGTCATTCATATGGGTAATGTTTAAACAGCTTTTTCTCCTAAGCTATGCGTCCTAGAATAATGAAAATAGTATTTTTGAATTTGCCATATTAAGATCTACCTAAAATAAAAAACAAAACAAAGTTTTCCGACCTCGTTTAAATTTTATTGTCATTCATATGGGTAATGTTAAACAGCTTTTTCTCCTAAGCTATGCGTCCTAGAATAATGAAAATAATATTTTTGAATTTGCCATATTAAGATCTACCTAAAATAAAAAACAAAACAAAGTTTTCCGACCTCGTTTAAATTTTATTGTCATTCATATGGGTAATGTTTAAACAGCTTTTTCTCCTAAGCTATGCGTCCTAGAATAATGAAAATAGTATTTTTGAATTTGCCATATTAAGATCTACCTAAAATAAAAACAAAACAAAGTTTTCCGACCTCGTTTAAATTTTATTGTCATTCATATGGGTAATGTTTAAAAAGCTTTTTCTCCTAAGCTATGCGTCCTAGAATAATGAAAATAGTATTTTTGAATTTGCCATATTAAGATCTACCTAAAATAAAAAACAAAACAAAGTTTTCCGACCTCGTTTAAATTTTATTGTCATTCATATGGGTAATGTTTAAACAGCTTTTTCTCCTAAGCTACGCGTCCTAGTGTAATGAAAATAGTATTTTTGAATTTGCCATATTAAGATCTACCTAAAATAAAAAACCAAACAAAGTTTTCCGACCTCGTTTAAATTTTATTGTCATTCATATGGGTAATGTTTAAACAGCTTTTTCTCCTAAGCTACGCGTCCTAGTATAATGAAAATAGTATTTTGAATTTGCCATATTAAGATCTACCTAAAATAAAAAACAAAACAAAGTTTTCCGACCTCGTTTAAATTTTATTGTCATTCATATGGGTAATGTTTAAACAGCTTTTTCTCCTAAGCTACGCGTCCTAGTATAATGAAAATAGTATTTTTGAATTTGCCATATTAAGATCTACCTAAAATAAAAAACAAAACAAGTTTTCCGACCTCGTTTAATTTTATTGTCATTCATATGGGTAATGTTTAAACAGCTTTTTCTCCTAAGCTATGCGTCCTAGAATAATGAAAATAGTATTTTTGAATTTGCCATATTAAGATCTACCTAAAATAAAAAACAAAACAAAGTTTTCCGACCTCGTTTAAATTTTATTGTCATTCATATGGGTAATGTTTAAACAGCTTTTTCTCCTAAGCTATGCGTCCTAGAATAATGAAAATAGTATTTTTGAATTTGCCATATTAAGATCTACCTAAAATAAAAAACAAAACAAAGTTTTCCGACCTCGTTTAAATTTTATTGTCATTCATATGGGTAATGTTTAAACAGCTTTTCTCCTAAGCTATGCGTCCTAGAATAATGAAAATAGTATTTTTAAATTTGCCATATTAAGATCTACCTAAATTAAAAAACAGAAACAAAGTTTTCCGACCTCGTTTAAATTTTATTGGTCATTCATATGGGTAATGGTTTAAACAGCTTTTTCTCCTAAGCTATGCGTCCTAGAATAATGAAAATAGTATTTTTGAATTTGCCATATTAAGATCTACCTAAAATAAAAAACAAAACAAAGTTTTCCGACCTCGTTTAAATTTTATTGTCATTCATATGGGTAATGTTTAAACAGCTTTTCTCCTAAGCTATGCGTCCTAGAATAATGAAAATAATATTTTTGAATTTGCCATATTAAGATCTACCTAAAATAAAAAACAAAACAAAGTTTTCCGACCTCGTTTAAATTTTATTGTCATTCATATGGGTAATGTTTAAACAGCTTTTTCTCCTAAGCTATGCGTCCTAGAATAATGAAAATAGTATTTTTGAATTTGCCATATTAAGATCTACCTAAAATAAAAAACAAAACAAAGTTTTCCGACCTCGTTTAAATTTTATTGTCATTCATATGGGTAATGTTTAAAAAGCTTTTTCTCCTAAGCTATGCGTCCTAGAATAATGAAAATAGTATTTTTGAATTTGCCATATTAAGATCTACCTAAAATAAAAAACAAAACAAAGTTTTCCGACCTCGTTTAAATTTTATTGTCATTCATATGGGTAATGTTTAAACAGCTTTTTCTCCTAAGCTACGCGTCCTAGTGTAATGAAAATAGTATTTTTGAATTTGCCATATTAAGATCTACCTAAAATAAAAAACCAAACAAAGTTTTCCGACCTCGTTTAAATTTTATTGTCATTCATATGGGTAATGTTTAAACAGCTTTTTCTCCTAAGCTACGCGTCCTAGTATAATGAAAATAGTATTTTTGAATTTGCCATATTAAGATCTACCTAAAATAAAAAACAAAACAAAGTTTTCCGACCTCGTTTAAATTTTATTGTCATTCATATGGGTAATGTTTAAACAGCTTTTTCTCCTAAGCTACGCGTCCTAGTATAATGAAAATAGTATTTTTGAATTTGCCATATTAAGATCTACCTAAAATAAAAAACAAAACAAAGTTTTCCGACCTCGTTTAAATTTTATTGTCATTCATATGGGTAATGTTTAAACAGCTTTTTCTCCTAAGCTATGCGTCCTAGAATAATGAAAATAGTATTTTGAATTTGCCATATTAAGATCTACCTAAAATAAAAAACAAAACAAAGTTTTCCGACCTCGTTTAAATTTTATTGTCATTCATATGGGTAATGTTTAAACAGCTTTTTCTCCTAAGCTATGCGTCCTAGAATAATGAAAATAGTATTTTTGAATTTGCCATATTAAGATCTACCTAAAATAAAAACAAAACAAAGTTTCCGACCTCGTTTAAATTTTATTGTCATTCATATGGGTAATGTTTAAACAGCTTTTTCTCCTAAGCTACGCGTCCTAGTATAATGAAAATAGTATTTTTGAATTTGCCATATTAAGATCTACCTAAAATAAAAAACAAAACAAAGTTTTCCGACCTCGTTTAAATTTTATTGTCATTCATATGGGTAATGTTTAAACAGCTTTTTCTCCTAAGCTATGCGTCCTAGAATAATGAAAATAGTATTTTTGAATTTGCCATATTAAGATCTACCTAAAATAAAAAACAAAACAAAGTTTTCCGACCTCGTTTAAATTTTATTGTCATTCATATGGGTAATGTTTAAACAGCTTTTTCTCCTAAGCTACGCGTCCTAGTATAATGAAAATAGTATTTTTGAATTTGCCATATTAAGATCTACCTAAAATAAAAAACAAAACAAAGTTTTCCGACCTCGTTTAAATTTTATTGTCATTCATATGGGTAATGT
>OY744475.1:151504094-151550075 GCA_963556175.1 Tipula confusa | reverse complement strand
CCCATATGAATGACAATAAATTTAAACGAGGTCGGAAAACTTTGTTTTGTTTTTTATTTTAGGTAGATCTTAATATGGCAAATTTAAAAATTACTATTTTCATTATTCTAGGACGCATAGCTTAGGAGAAAAAGCTGTTTAAACATTACCCATATGAATGACAATAAAATTTAAACGAGGTCGGAAAACTTTGTTTTGTTTTTTTATTTTAGTAGATCTTAATATGGCAATTTAAAAATACTATTTTCATTATTCTAGGACGCGTAGCTTAGGAGAAAAAGCTGTTTAAACATTACCCATATGAATGACAATAAAATTTAAACGAGGTCGGAAAACTTTGTTTTGTTTTTTATTTTAGGTAGATCTTAATATGGCAAATTTAAAAATACTATTTTCATTATTCTAGGACGCATAGCTTAGGAGAAAAAGCTGTTTAAACATTACCCATATGAATGACAATAAAATTTAAACGAGTCGGAAAACTTTGTTTTGTTTTTTATTTTAGGTAGATCTTAATATGGCAAATTTAAAAATACTATTTTCATTATTCTAGGACGCATAGCTTAGGAGAAAAAGCTGTTTAAACATTACCCATATGAATGACAATAAAATTTAAACGAGGTCGGAAAACTTTGTTTGTTTTTATTTTAGGTAGATCTTAATATGGCAAATTTAAAAATACTATTTTCATTATTCTAGGACGCATAGCTTAGGAGAAAAGCTGTTTAAACATTACCCATATGAATGACAATAAAATTTAAACGAGGTCGGAAAACTTTGTTTTGTTTTTTATTTAGGTAGATCTTAATATGGCAAATTTAAAAATACTATTTTCATTATTCTAGGACGCGTAGCTTAGGAGAAAAAGCTGTTTAAACATTACCCATATGAATGACAATAAAATTTAAACGAGGTCGGAAAAACTTTGTTTGTTTTTATTTTAGGTAGATCTTAATATGGCAAATTTAAAAATACTATTTTCATTATTCTAGGACGCATAGCTTAGGAGAAAAAGCTGTTTAAACATTACCCCATATGAATGACAATAAAATTTAAACGAGGTCGGAAACTTTGTTTTGTTTTTTATTTTAGGTAGATCTTAATATGGCAAATTAAAAATACTATTTTCATTATTCTAGGACGCGTAGCTTAGGAGAAAAAGCTGTTTAAACATTACCCATATGAATGACAATAAAATTAAACGAGGTCGGAAAACTTTGTTTTGTTTTTTATTTTAGGTAGATCTTAATATGGCAAATTCAAAAATACTATTTTCATTATTCTAGGACGCATAGCTTAGGAGAAAAAGCTGTTTAAACATTACCCATATGAATGACAATAAAATTTAAACGAGGTCGGAAAACTTTGTTTTGTTTTTTATTTTAGGTAGATCTTAATATGGCAAATTTAAAAATACTATTTTCATTATTCTAGGACGCATAGCTTAGGAGAAAAAGCTGTTTAAACATTACCCATATGAATGACAATAAAATTTAAACGAGGTCGGAAAACTTTGTTTTGTTTTTTATTTTAGGTAGATCTTAATATGGCAAATTAAAAATACTATTTTCATTATTCTAGGACGCGTAGCTTAGGAGAAAAAGCTGTTTAAACATTACCCATATGAATGACAATAAAATTTAAACGAGGTCGGAAAACTTTGTTTTGTTTTTTATTTTAGGTAGATCTTAATATGGCAAATTTAAAAATACTATTTTCATTATTCTAGGACGCGTAGCTTAGGAGAAAAAGCTGTTTAAACATTACCCATATGAATGACAATAAAATTTAAACGAGGTCGGAAAACTTTGTTTTGTTTTTTATTTTAGGTAGATCTTAATATGGCAAATTTAAAAATACTATTTTCATTATTCTAGGACGCATAGCTTAGGAGAAAAAGCTGTTTAAACATTACCCATATGAATGACAATAAAATTTAAACGAGGTCGGAAAACTTTGTTTTGTTTTTTATTTTAGGTAGATCTTAATATGGCAAATTTAAAAATACTATTTTCATTATTCTAGGACGCGTAGCTTAGGAGAAAAAGCTGTTTAAACATTACCCATATGAATGACAATAAAATTTAAACGAGGTCGGAAAACTTTGTTTTGTTTTTTATTTTAGGTAGATCTTAATATGGCAAATTTAAAAATACTATTTTCATTATTCTAGGACGCGTAGCTTAGGAGAAAAAGCTGTTTAAAACATTACCCATATGAATGACAATAAAATTTAAACGAGGTCGGAAAACTTTGTTTTGTTTTTTATTTTAGGTAGATCTTAATATGGCAAATTTAAAAATACTATTTTCATTATTCTAGGACGCATAGCTTAGGAGAAAAAGCTGTTTAAACATTACCCATATGAATGACAATAAAATTTAAACGAGGTCGGAAAACTTTGTTTTGTTTTTTATTTTAGGTAGATCTTAATATGGCAAATTTAAAAATACTATTTTCATTATTCTAGGACGCATAGCTTAGGAGAAAAAGCTGTTTAAACATTACCCATATGAATGACAATAAAATTTAAACGAGGTCGGAAAACTTTGTTTTGTTTTTTATTTTAGGTAGATCTTAATATGGCAAATTTAAAAATACTATTTTCATTATTCTAGGACGCATAGCTTAGGAGAAAAAGCTGTTTAAACATTACCCATATGAATGACAATAAAATTTAAACGAGGTCGGAAAACTTTGTTTTGTTTTTTATTTTAGGTAGATCTTAATATGGCAAATTTAAAAATACTATTTTCATTATTCTAGGACGCGTAGCTTAGGAGAAAAAGCTGTTTAAACATTACCCATATGAATGACAATAAAATTTAAACGAGGTCGGAAAACTTTGTTTTGTTTTTTATTTTAGGTAGATCTTAATATGGCAAATTTAAAATACTATTTTCATTATTCTAGGACGCATAGCTTAGGAGAAAAAGCTGTTTAAACATTACCCATATGAATGACAATAAAATTTAAACGAGGTCGGAAAACTTTGTTTTGTTTTTTATTTTAGGTAGATCTTAATATGGCAAATTTAAAAATACTATTTTCATTATTCTAGGACGCCGTAGCTTAGGAGAAAAAGCTGTTTAAACATTACCCATATGAATGACAATAAAATTTAAACGAGGTCGGAAAACTTTGTTTTGTTTTTATTTTAGGTAGATCTTAATATGGCAAATTTAAAAATACTATTTTCATTATTCTAGGACGCATAGCTTAGGAGAAAAAGCTGTTTAAAACATTACCCATATGAATGACAATAAAATTTAAACGAGGTCGGAAAACTTTGTTTTGTTTTTTATTTTAGGTAGATCTAATATGGCAAATTTAAAAATACTATTTTCATTATTCTAGGACGCATAGCTTAGGAGAAAAAGCTGTTTAAACATTACCCATATGAATGACAATAAAATTTAAACGAGGTCGGAAAACTTTGTTTTGTTTTTTATTTTAGGTAGATCTTAATATGGCAAATTTAAAAATACTATTTTCATTATTCTAGGACGCATAGCTTAGGAGAAAAAGCTGTTTAAACATTACCCATATGAATGACAATAAAATTTAAACGAGGTCGGAAACTTTGTTTTGTTTTTTATTTTAGGTAGATCTTAATATGGCAAATTTAAAAATACTATTTTCATTATTCTAGGACGCGTAGCTTAGGAGAAAAAGCTGTTTAAACATTACCCATATGAATGACAATAAAATTTAAACGAGGTCGGAAAACTTTGTTTTGTTTTTTATTTTAGGTAGATCTTAATATGGCAAATTTAAAAATACTATTTTCATTATTCTAGGACGCATAGCTTAGGAGAAAAAGCTGTTTAAACATTACCCATATGAATGACAATAAAATTTAAACGAGGTCGGAAAACTTTGTTTTGTTTTTTATTTTAGGTAGATCTTAATATGGCAAATTTAAAAATACTATTTTCATTATTCTAGGACGCATAGCTTAGGAGAAAAAGCTGTTTAAACATTACCCATATGAATGACAATAAAATTTAAACGAGGTCGGAAAACTTTGTTTTGTTTTTTATTTTAGGTAGATCTTAATATGGCAAATTTAAAAATACTATTTTCATTATTCTAGGACGCATAGCTTAGGAGAAAAAGCTGTTTAAACATTACCCATATGAATGACAATAAAATTTAAACGAGGTCGGAAAACTTTGTTTTGTTTTTATTTTAGGTAGATCTTAATATGGCAAATTTAAAAATACTATTTTCATTATTCTAGGACGCATAGCTTAGGAGAAAAAGCTGTTTAAACATTACCCATATGAATGACAATAAAATTTAAACGAGGTCGGAAAACTTTGTTTTGTTTTTTATTTTAGGTAGATCTTAATATGGCAAATTAAAAATACTATTTTCATTATTCTAGGACGCATAGCTTAGGAGAAAAAGCTGTTTAAACATTACCCATATGAATGACAATAAAATTTAAACGAGGTCGGAAAACTTTGTTTTGTTTTTTATTTTAGGTAGATCTTAATATGGCAAATTTAAAAATACTATTTTCATTATTCTAGGGACGCATAGCTTAGGAGAAAAAGCTGTTTAAACATTACCCATATGAATGACAATAAAATTTAAACGAGGTCGGAAACTTTGTTTTGTTTTTTATTTTAGGTAGATCTTAATATGGCAAATTTAAAAATACTATTTTCATTATTCTAGGACGCATAGCTTAGGAGAAAAAGCTGTTTAAACATTACCCATATGAATGACAATAAAATTTAAACGAGGTCGGAAAACTTTGTTTTGTTTTTTATTTTAGGTAGATCTTAATATGGCAAATTTAAAAATACTATTTTCATTATCTAGGACGCGTAGCTTAGGAGAAAAAGCTGTTTAAACATTACCCATATGAATGACAATAAAATTTAAACGAGGTCGGAAAACTTTGTTTTGTTTTTTATTTTAGGTAGATCTTAATATGGCAAATTTAAAAATACTATTTTCATTATTCTAGGACGCGTAGCTTAGGAGAAAAAGCTGTTTAAACATTACCCATATGAATGACAATAAAATTTAAACGAGGTCGGAAAACTTTGTTTTGTTTTTTATTTTAGGTAGATCTTAATATGGCAAATTTAAAAATACTATTTTCATTATTCTAGGACGCATAGCTTAGGAGAAAAAGCTGTTTAAACATTACCCATATGAATGACAATAAAATTTAAACGAGGTCGGAAAACTTTGTTTTGTTTTTTATTTTAGGTAGATCTTAATATGGCAAATTTAAAAATACTATTTTCATTATTCTAGGACGCGTAGCTTAGGAGAAAAAGCTGTTTAAACATTACCCATATGAATGACAATAAAATTTAAACGAGGTCGGAAAACTTTGTTTTGTTTTTTATTTTAGGTAGATCTTAATATGGCAAATTTAAAAATACTATTTTCATTATTCTAGGACGCGTAGCTTAGGAGAAAAAGCTGTTTAAACATTACCCATATGAATGACAATAAAATTTAAACGAGGTCGGAAAACTTTGTTTTGTTTTTTATTTTAGGTAGATCTTAATATGGCAAATTTAAAAATACTATTTTCATTATTCTAGGACGCATTAGCTTAGGAGAAAAAGCTGTTTAAACATTACCCATATGAATGACAATAAAATTTAAACGAGGTCGGAAAACTTTGTTTTGTTTTTTATTTTAGGTAGATCTTAATATGGCAATTTAAAATACTATTTTCATTATTCTAGGACGCGTAGCTTAGGAGAAAAAGCTGTTTAAACATTACCCATATGAATGACAATAAAATTTAAACGAGGTCGGAAAACTTTGTTTTGTTTTTTATTTTAGGTAGATCTTAATATGGCAAATTTAAAAATACTATTTTCATTATTCTAGGACGCGTAGCTTAGGAGAAAAAGCTGTTTAAACATTACCCATATGAATGACAATAAAATTTAAACGAGGTCGGAAAACTTTGTTTTGTTTTTATTTTAGGTAGATCTTAATATGGCAAATTAAAAATACTATTTTCATTATTCTAGGACGCATAGCTTAGGAGAAAAAGCTGTTTAAACATTACCCATATGAATGACAATAAAATTTAAACGAGGTCGGAAAACTTTGTTTTGTTTTTTATTTTAGGTAGATCTTAATATGGCAAATTTAAAAATACTATTTTCATTATTCTAGGACGCGTAGCTTAGGAGAAAAAGCTGTTTAAACATTACCCATATGAATGACAATAAAATTTAAACGAGGTCGGAAAACTTTGTTTGTTTTTTATTTTAGTAGATCTTAATATGGCAAATTTAAAAATACTATTTTCATTATTCTAGGACGCATAGCTTAGGAGAAAAAGCTGTTAAACATTACCCATATGAATGACAATAAAATTTAAACGAGGTCGGAAAACTTTGTTTGTTTTTATTTTAGGTAGATCTTAATATGGCAAATTTAAAAATACTATTTTCATTATTCTAGGACGCATAGCTTAGGAGAAAAAGCTGTTTAAACATTACCCATATGAATGACAATAAAATTTAAACGAGGTCGGAAAACTTTGTTTTGTTTTTTATTTTAGGTAGATCTTAATATGGCAAATTTAAAAATACTATTTTCATTATTCTAGGACGCGTAGCTTAGGAGAAAAAGCTGTTTAAACATTACCCATATGAATGACAATAAAATTTAAACGAGGTCGGAAAACTTTGTTTTGTTTTTTATTTTAGGTAGATCTTAATATGGCAAATTTAAAAATACTATTTTCATTATTCTAGGACGCATAGCTTAGGAGAAAAAGCTGTTTAAACATTACCCATATGAATGACAATAAAATTTAAACGAGGTCGGAAAACTTTGTTTTGTTTTTTATTTTAGGTAGATCTTAATATGGCAAATTTAAAAATACTATTTTCATTATTCTAGGACGCATAGCTTAGGAGAAAAAGCTGTTTAAACATTACCCATATGAATGACAATAAAATTTAAACGAGGTCGGAAAACTTTGTTTTGTTTTTTATTTTAGGTAGATCTTAATATGGCAAATTTAAAAATACTATTTTCATTATTCTAGGACGCGTAGCTTAGGAGAAAAAGCTGTTTAAACATTACCCATATGAATGACAATAAAATTTAAACGAGGTCGGAAAACTTTGTTTTGTTTTTTATTTTAGGTAGATCTTAATATGGCAAATTTAAAAATACTATTTTCATTATTCTAGGACGCATAGCTTAGGAGAAAAAGCTGTTTAAACATTACCCATATGAATGACAATAAAATTTAAACGAGGTCGGAAAACTTTTTTGTTTTTATTTTAGGTAGATCTTAATATGGCAAATTTAAAAATACTATTTTCATTATTCTAGGACGCGTAGCTTAGGAGAAAAAGCTGTTTAAACATTACCCATATGAATGACAATAAAATTTAAACGAGGTCGGAAAACTTTGTTTTGTTTTTTATTTTAGGTAGATCTTAATATGGCAAATTTAAAAATACTATTTTCATTATTCTAGGACGCATAGCTTAGGAGAAAAAGCTGTTTAAACATTACCCATATGAATGACAATAAAATTTAAACGAGGTCGGAAAACTTTGTTTTGTTTTTTATTTTAGGTAGATCTTAATATGGCAAATTTAAAAATACTATTTTCATTATTCTAGGACGCATAGCTTAGGAGAAAAAGCTGTTTAAACATTACCCATATGAATGACAATAAAATTTAAACGAGGTCGGAAACTTTGTTTTGTTTTTTATTTTAGGTAGATCTTAATATGGCAAATTTAAAAATACTATTTTCATTATTCTAGGACGCATAGCTTAGGAGAAAAAGCTGTTTAAACATTACCCATATGAATGACAATAAAATTTAAACGAGGTCGGAAAACTTTGTTTTGTTTTTTATTTTAGGTAGATCTTAATATGGCAATTTAAAAATACTATTTTCATTATTCTAGGACGCATAGCTTAGGAGAAAAAGCTGTTTAAACATTACCCATATGAATGACAATAAAATTTAAACGAGGTCGGAAAACTTTGTTTTGTTTTTTATTTTAGGTAGATCTTAATATGGCAAATTTAAAAATACTATTTTCATTATTCTAGGACGCGTAGCTTAGGAGAAAAAGCTGTTTAAACATTACCCATATGAATGACAATAAAATTTAAACGAGGTCGGAAAACTTTGTTTTGTTTTTTATTTTAGGTAGATCTTAATATGGCAAATTTAAAAATACTATTTTCATTATTCTAGGACGCATAGCTTAGGAGAAAAAGCTGTTTAAACATTACCCATATGAATGACAATAAAATTTAAACGAGGTCGGAAAACTTTGTTTGTTTTTTATTTTAGGTAGATCTTAATATGGCAAATTTAAAAATACTATTTTCATTATTTTAGGACGCGTAGCTTAGGAGAAAAAGCTGTTTAAACATTACCCATATGAATGACAATAAAATTTAAACGAGGTCGGAAAACTTTGTTTTGTTTTTTATTTTAGGTAGATCTTAATATGGCAAATTTAAAAATACTATTTTCATTATTCTAGGACGCGTAGCTTAGGAGAAAAAGCTGTTAAACATTACCCATATGAATGACAATAAAATTTAAACGAGGTCGGAAAACTTTGTTTTGTTTTTTATTTTAGGTAGATCTTAATATGGCAAATTTAAAAATACTATTTTCATTATTCTAGGACGCGTAGCTTAGGAGAAAAAGCTGTTTAAACATTACCCATATGAATGACAATAAAATTTAAACGAGGTCGGAAAACTTTGTTTTGTTTTTTATTTTAGGTAGATCTTAATATGGCAAATTCAAAAATACTATTTTCATTATTCTAGGACGCGTAGCTTAGGAGAAAAAGCTGTTTAAACATTACCCATATGAATGACAATAAAATTTAAACGAGGTCGGAAAACTTTGTTTTGTTTTTTATTTTAGGTAGATCTTAATATGGCAAATTCAAAATACTATTTTCATTATACTAGGACGCGTAGCTTAGGAGAAAAAGCTGTTTAAACATTACCCATATGAATGACAATAAAATTTAAACGAGGTCGGAAAACTTTGTTTTGTTTTTTATTTTAGGTAGATCTTAATATGGCAAATCTAAAAATACTATTTTCATTATTCTAGGACGCATAGCTTAGGAGAAAAAGCTGTTTAAACATTACCCATATGAATGACAATAAAATTTAAACGAGGTCGGAAAACTTTGTTTTGTTTTTTATTTTAGGTAGATCTTAATATGGCAAATTTAAAAATACTATTTTCATTATTCTAGGACGCGTAGCTTAGGAGAAAAAGCTGTTTAAACATTACCCATATGAATGATGATAAAATTTAAACGAGGTCGGAAAACTTTGTTTTGTTTTTATTTTAGGTAGATCTTAATATGGCAAATTCAAAAATACTATTTTCATTATTCTAGGACGCATAGCTTAAGAGAAAAAGCTGTTTAAACATTACCCATATGAATGACAATAAAATTTAAACGAGGTCGGAAAACTTTGTTTTGTTTTTTATTTTAGGTAGATCTTAATATGGCAAATTCAAAAATACTATTTTCATTATACTAGGACGCGTAGCTTAGGAGAAAAAGCTGTTTAAACATTACCCATATGAATGACAATAAAATTTAAACGAGGTCGGAAAACTTTGTTTTGTTTTTTATTTTAGGTAGATCTTAATATGGCAAATTTAAAAATACTATTTTCATTATTCTAGGACGCATAGCTTAGGAGAAAAAGCTGTTTAAACATTACCCATATGAATGACAATACAATTTAAACGAGATCGGAAAACTTTGTTTTGTTTTTTATTTTAGGTAGATCTTAATATGGCAAATTTAAAAATACTATTTTCATTATTCTAGGACGCATAGCTTAGGAGAAAAAGCTGTTTAAACATTACCCATATGAATGACAATAAAATTTAAACGAGGTCGGAAAACTTTGTTTTGTTTTTTATTTTAGGTAGATCTTAATATGGCAAATTTAAAAATACTATTTTCATTATTCTAGGACGCATAGCTTAGGAGAAAAAGCTGTTTAAACATTACCCATATGAATGACAATAAAATTTAAACGAGGTCGGAAAACTTTGTTTTGTTTTTTATTTTAGGTAGATCTTAATATGGCAAATTCAAAAATACTATTTCATTATTCTAGGACGCATAGCTTAGGAGAAAAAGCTGTTTAAACATTACCCATATGAATGACAATAAAATTTAAACGAGGTCGGAAAACTTTGTTTTGTTTTTTATTTTAGGTAGATCTTAATATGGCAAATTTAAAAATACTATTTTCATTATTCTAGGACGCATAGCTTAGGAGAAAAAGCTGTTTAAACATTACCCATATGAATGACAATAAAATTTAAACGAGGTCGGAAAACTTTGTTTTGTTTTTTATTTTAGGTAGATCTTAATATGGCAAATTCAAAAATACTATTTTCATTATACTAGGACGCGTAGCTTAGGAGAAAAAGCTGTTTAAACATTACCCATATGAATGACAATAAAATTTAAACGAGGTCGGAAAACTTTGTTTTGTTTTTTATTTTAGGTAGATCTTAATATGACAAATTTAAAAATACTATTTTCATTATTCTAGGACGCATAGCTTAGGAGAAAAAGCTGTTTAAACATTACCCATATGAATGACAATAAAATTTAAACGAGGTCGGAAAACTTTTGTTTTGTTTTTTATTTTAGGTAGATCTTAATATGGCAAATTTAAAAATACTATTTTCATTATTCTAGGACGCATAGCTTAGGAGAAAAAGCTGTTTAAACATTACCCATATGAATGACAATACAATTTAAACGAGGTCGGAAAACTTTGTTTTGTTTTTTATTTTAGGTAGATCTTAATATGGCAAATTTAAAAATACTATTTTCATTATTCTAGGACGCATAGCTTAGGAGAAAAAGCTGTTTAAACATTACCCATATGAATGACAATAAAATTTAAACGAGGTCGGAAAACTTTGTTTTGTTTTTTATTTTAGGTAGATCTTAATATGGCAAATTTAAAAATACTATTTTCATTATTCTAGGACGCATAGCTTAGGAGAAAAAGCTGTTTAAACATTACCCATATGAATGACAATAAAATTTAAACGAGGTCGGAAAACTTTGTTTTGTTTTTTATTTTAGGTAGATCTTAATATGGCAAATTCAAAAATACTATTTTCATTATTCTAGGACGCATAGCTTAGGAGAAAAAGCTGTTTAAACATTACCCATATGAATGACAATAAAATTTAAACGAGGTCGGAAAACTTTGTTTTGTTTTTTATTTTAGGTAGATCTTAATATGGCAAATTCAAAAATACTATTTTCATTATACTAGGACGCGTAGCTTAGGAGAAAAAGCTGTTTAAACATTACCCATATGAATGACAATAAAATTTAAACGAGGTCGGAAAACTTTGTTTTGTTTTTTATTTTAGGTAGATCTTAATATGGCAAATTTAAAAATACTATTTTCATTATTCTAGGACGCATAGCTTAGGAGAAAAAGCTGTTTAAACATTACCCATATGAATGACAATAAAATTTAAACGAGGTCGGAAAACTTTGTTTTGTTTTTTATTTTAGGTAGATCTTAATATGGCAAATTTAAAAATACTATTTTCATTATTCTAGGACGCATAGCTTAGGAGAAAAAGCTGTTTAAACATTACCCATATGAATGACAATAAAATTTAAACGAGGTCGGAAAACTTTGTTTTGTTTTTTATTTTAGGTAGATCTTAATATGGCAAATTCAAAAATACTATTTTCATTATTCTAGGACGCATAGCTTAGGAGAAAAAGCTGTTTAAACATTACCCATATGAATGACAATAAAATTTAAACGAGGTCGGAAAACTTTGTTTTGTTTTTTATTTTAGGTAGATCTTAATATGGCAAATTCAAAAATACTATTTTCATTATTCTAGGACGCATAGCTTAGGAGAAAAAGCTGTTTAAACATTACCCATATGAATGACAATAAAATTTAAACGAGGTCGGAAAACTTTGTTTTGTTTTTTATTTTAGGTAGATCTTAATATGGCAAATTTAAAAATACTATTTTCATTATTCTAGGACGCGTAGCTTAGGAGAAAAAGCTGTTTAAACATTACCCATATGAATGACAATAAAATTTAAACGAGGTCGGAAAACTTTGTTTTGTTTTTTATTTTAGGTAGATCTTAATATGGCAAATTTAAAAATACTATTTTCATTATTCTAGGACGCATAGCTTAGGAGAAAAAGCTGTTTAAACATTACCCATATGAATGACAATAAAATTTAAACGAGGTCGGAAAACTTTGTTTTGTTTTTTATTTTAGGTAGATCTTAATATGGCAAATTTAAAAATACTATTTTCATTATTCTAGGACGCGTAGCTTAGGAGAAAAAGCTGTTTAAACATTACCCATATGAATGACAATAAAATTTAAACGAGGTCGGAAACTTTGTTTTGTTTTTTATTTTAGGTAGATCTTAATATGGCAAATTCAAAAATACTATTTTCATTATTCTAGGACGCATAGCTTAGGAGAAAAAGCTGTTTAAACATTACCCATATGAATGACAATAAAATTTAAACGAGGTCGGAAAACTTTGTTTTGTTTTTTATTTTAGGTAGATCTTAATATGGCAAATTTAAAAATACTATTTTCATTATTCTAGGACGCGTAGCTTAGGAGAAAAAGCTGTTTAAACATTACCCATATGAATGACAATAAAATTTAAACGAGGTCGGAAAACTTTGTTTTGTTTTTAATTTTAGGTAGATCTTAATATGGCAAATTTAAAAATACTATTTTCATTATTCTAGGACGCGTAGCTTAGGAGAAAAAGCTGTTTAAACATTACCCATATGAATGACAATAAAATTTAAACGAGGTCGGAAAACTTTGTTTTGTTTTTTATTTTAGGTAGATCTTAATATGGGCAAATTTAAAAATACTATTTTCATTATTCTAGGACGCATAGCTTAGGAGAAAAAGCTGTTTAAACATTACCCATATGAATGACAATAAAATTTAAACGAGGTCGGAAAACTTTGTTTTGTTTTTTATTTTAGGTAGATCTTAATATGGCAAATTTAAAAATACTATTTTCATTATTCTAGGACGCATAGCTTAGGAGAAAAAAGCTGTTTAAACATTACCCATATGAATGACAATACAATTTAAACGAGGTCGGAAAACTTTGTTTTGTTTTTTATTTTAGGTAGATCTTAATATGGCAAATTTAAAAATACTATTTTCATTATTCTAGGACGCATAGCTTAGGAGAAAAAGCTGTTTAAACATTACCCATATGAATGACAATAAAATTTAAACGAGGTCGGAAAACTTTGTTTTGTTTTTTATTTTAGGTAGATCTTAATATGGCAAATTTAAAAATACTATTTTCATTATTCTAGGACGCATAGCTTAGGAGAAAAAGCTGTTTAAACATTACCCATATGAATGACAATAAAATTTAAACGAGGTCGGAAAACTTTGTTTTGTTTTTTATTTTAGGTAGATCTTAATATGGCAAATTCAAAAATACTATTTTCATTATTCTAGGACGCATAGCTTAGGAGAAAAAGCTGTTTAAACATTACCCATATGAATGACAATAAAATTTAAACGAGGTCGGAAAACTTTGTTTTGTTTTTTATTTTAGGTAGATCTTAATATGGCAAATTCAAAAATACTATTTTCATTATACTAGGACGCGTAGCTTAGGAGAAAAAGCTGTTTAAACATTACCCATATGAATGACAATAAAATTTAAACGAGGTCGGAAAACTTTGTTTTGTTTTTTATTTTAGGTAGATCTTAATATGGCAAATTTAAAAATACTATTTTCATTATTCTAGGACGCATAGCTTAGGAGAAAAAGCTGTTTAAACATTACCCATATGAATGACAATAAAATTTAAACGAGGTCGGAAAACTTTGTTTTGTTTTTTATTTTAGGTAGATCTTAATATGGCAAATTTAAAAATACTATTTTCATTATTCTAGGACGCATAGCTTAGGAGAAAAAGCTGTTTAAACATTACCCATATGAATGACAATAAATTTAAACGAGGTCGGAAAACTTTGTTTTGTTTTTTATTTTAGGTAGATCTTAATATGGCAAATTCAAAAATACTATTTTCATTATTCTAGGACGCATAGCTTAGGAGAAAAAGCTGTTTAAAACATTACCCATATGAATGACAATAAAATTTAAACGAGGTCGGAAAACTTTGTTTTGTTTTTTATTTTAGGTAGATCTTAATATGGCAAATTCAAAAATACTATTTTCATTATTCTAGGACGCATAGCTTAGGAGAAAAAGCTGTTTAAACATTACCCATATGAATGACAATAAAATTTAAACGAGGTCGGAAAACTTTGTTTTGTTTTTTATTTTAGGTAGATCTTAATATGGCAAATTTAAAAATACTATTTTCATTATTCTAGGACGCGTAGCTTAGGAGAAAAAGCTGTTTAAACATTACCCATATGAATGACAATAAAATTTAAACGAGGTCGGAAAACTTTGTTTTGTTTTTTATTTTAGGTAGATCTTAATATGGCAAATTCAAAAATACTATTTTCATTATTCTAGGACGCATAGCTTAGGAGAAAAAGCTGTTTAAACATTACCCATATGAATGACAATAAAATTTAAACGAGGTCGGAAAACTTTGTTTTGTTTTTTATTTTAGGTAGATCTTAATATGGCAAATTTAAAAATACTATTTTCATTATTCTAGGACGCGTAGCTTAGGAGAAAAAGCTGTTTAAACATTACCCATATGAATGACAATAAAATTTAAACGAGGTCGGAAAACTTTGTTTTGTTTTTTATTTTAGGTAGATCTTAATATGGCAAATTTAAAAATACTATTTTCATTATTCTAGGACGCGTAGCTTAGGAGAAAAAGCTGTTTAAACATTACCCATATGAATGACAATAAAATTTAAACGAGGTCGGAAAACTTTGTTTTGTTTTTTATTTTAGGTAGATCTTAATATGGCAAATTCAAAAATACTATTTTCATTATACTAGGACGCGTAGCTTAGGAGAAAAAGCTGTTTAAACATTACCCATATGAATGACAATAAAATTTAAACGAGGTCGGAAAACTTTGTTTTGTTTTTTATTTTAGGTAGATCTTAATATGGCAAATTTAAAAATACTATTTTCATTATTCTAGGACGCATAGCTTAGGAGAAAAAGCTGTTTAAACATTACCCATATGAATGACAATAAAATTTAAACGAGGTCGGAAAACTTTGTTTTGTTTTTTATTTTAGGTAGATCTTAATATGGCAAATTTAAAAATACTATTTTCATTATTCTAGGACGCATAGCTTAGGAGAAAAAGCTGTTTAAACATTACCCATATGAATGACAATAAAATTTAAACGAGGTCGGAAAACTTTGTTTTGTTTTTTATTTTAGGTAGATCTTAATATGGCAAATTTAAAAATACTATTTTCATTATTCTAGGACGCGTAGCTTAGGAGAAAAAGCTGTTTAAACATTACCCATATGAATGACAATAAAATTTAAACGAGGTCGGAAAACTTTGTTTTGTTTTTTATTTTAGGTAGATCTTAATATGGCAAATTCAAAAATACTATTTTCATTATTCTAGGACGCGTAGCTTAGGAGAAAAAGCTGTTTAAACATTACCCATATGAATGACAATAAAATTTAAACGAGGTCGGAAAACTTTGTTTTGTTTTTTATTTTAGGTAGATCTTAATATGGCAAATTCAAAAATACTATTTTAATTATTCTAGGATGCATAGCTTAGGAGAAAAAGCTGTTTAAACATTACCCATATGAATGACAATAAAATTTAAACGAGGTCGGAAAACTTTGTTTTGTTTTTTATTTTAGGTAGATCTTAATATGGCAAATTCAAAAATACTATTTTCATTATACTAGGACGCGTAGCTTAGGAGAAAAAGCTGTTTAAACATTACCCATATGAATGACAATAAAATTTAAACGAGGTCGGAAAACTTTGTTTTGTTTTTTATTTTAGGTAGATCTTAATATGGCAAATTCAAAAATACTATTTTCATTATTCTAGGACGCATAGCTTAGGAGAAAAAGCTGCTTAAACATTACCCATATGAATGACAATAAAATTTAAACGAGGTCGGAAAACTTTGTTTTGTTTTTTATTTTAGGTAGATCTTAATATGGCAAATTCAAAAATACTATTTTCATTATTCTAGGACGCATAGCTTAGGAGAAAAAGCTGCTTAAACATTACCCATATGAATGACAATAAAATTTAAACGAGGTCGGAAAACTTTGTTTTGTTTTTTATTTTAGGTAGATCTTAATATGGCAAATTCAAAAATACTATTTTCATTATTCTAGGACGCATAGCTTAGGAGAAAAAGCTGTTTAAACATTACCCATATGAATGACAATAAAATTTAAACGAGGTCGGAAAACTTTGTTTTGTTTTTTATTTTAGGTAGATCTTAATATGGCAAATTCAAAAATACTATTTTCATTATTCTAGGACGCATAGCTTAGGAGAAAAAGCTGTTTAAACATTACCCATATGAATGACAATAAAATTTAAACGAGGTCGGAAAACTTTGTTTTGTTTTTTATTTTAGGTAGATCTTAATATGGCAAATTCAAAAATACTATTTTCATTATTCTAGGACGCATAGCTTAGGAGAAAAAGCTGCTTAAACATTACCCATATGAATGACAATAAAATTTAAACGAGGTCGGAAAACTTTGTTTTGTTTTTTATTTTAGGTAGATCTTAATATGGCAAATTTAAAAATACTATTTTCATTATTCTAGGACGCATAGCTTAGGAGAAAAAGCTGTTTAAACATTACCCATATGAATGACAATAAAATTTAAACGAGGTCGGAAAACTTTGTTTTGTTTTTTATTTTAGGTAGATCTTAATATGGCAAATTTAAAAATACTATTTTCATTATTCTAGGACGCATAGCTTAGGAGAAAAAGCTGTTTAAACATTACCCATATGAATGACAATAAAATTTAAACGAGGTCGGAAAACTTTGTTTTGTTTTTTATTTTAGGTAGATCTTAATATGGCAAATTCAAAAATACTGTTTTCATTATTCTAGGACGCATAGCTTAGGAGAAAAAGCTATTTAAACATTACCCATATGAATGACAATAAAATTTAAACGAGGTCGGAAAACTTTGTTTTTTTATTTATTTTAGGTAGATCTTAATATGGCAAATTCAAAAATACTATTTTCATTATACTAGGACGCGTAGCTTAGGAGAAAAAGCTGTTTAAACATTACCCATATGAATGACAATAAAATTTAAACGAGGTCGGAAAACTTTGTTTTGTTTTTTATTTTAGGTAGATCTTAATATGGCAAATTCAAAAATACTATTTTCATTATACTAGGACGCGTAGCTTAGGAGAAAAAGCTGTTTAAACATTACCCATATGAATGACAATAAAATTTAAACGAGGTCGGAAAACTTTGTTTTGTTTTTTATTTTAGGTAGATCTTAATATGGCAAATTCAAAAATACTATTTTCATTATACTAGGACGCGTAGCTTAGGAGAAAAAGCTGTTTAAACATTACCCATATGAATGACAATAAAATTTAAACGAGGTCGGAAAACTTTGTTTTGTTTTTTATTTTAGGTAGATCTTAATATGGCAAATTCAAAAATACTGTTTTCATTATTCTAGGACGCATAGCTTAGGAGAAAAAGCTATTTAAACATTACCCATATGAATGACAATAAAATTTAAACGAGGTCGGAAAACTTTGTTTTGTTTTTTATTTTAGGTAGATCTTAATATGGCAAATTCAAAAATACTATTTTCATTATACTAGGACGCGTAGCTTAGGAGAAAAAGCTGTTTAAACATTACCCATATGAATGACAATAAAATTTAAACGAGGTCGGAAAACTTTGTTTTGTTTTTTATTTTAGGTAGATCTTAATATGGCAAATTCAAAAATACTGTTTTCATTATTCTAGGACGCATAGCTTAGGAGAAAAAGCTATTTAAACATTACCCATATGAATGACAATAAAATTTAAACGAGGTCGGAAAACTTTGTTTTGTTTTTTATTTTAGGTAGATCTTAATATGGCAAATTCAAAAATACTGTTTTCATTATTCTAGGACGCATAGCTTAGGAGAAAAAGCTATTTAAACATTACCCATATGAATGACAATAAAATTTAAACGAGGTCGGAAAACTTTGTTTTGTTTTTTATTTTAGGTAGATCTTAATATGGCAAATTCAAAAATACTATTTTCATTATACTAGGACGCGTAGCTTAGGAGAAAAAGCTGTTTAAACATTACCCATATGAATGACAATAAAATTTAAACGAGGTCGGAAAACTTTGTTTTGTTTTTTATTTTAGGTAGATCTTAATATGGCAAATTCAAAAATACTATTTTCATTATACTAGGACGCGTAGCTTAGGAGAAAAAGCTGTTTAAACATTACCCATATGAATGACAATAAAATTTAAACGAGGTCGGAAAACTTTGTTTTGTTTTTTATTTTAGGTAGATCTTAATATGGCAAATTTAAAAATACTATTTTCATTATTCTAGGACGCATAGCTTAGGAGAAAAAGCTGTTTAAACATTACCCATATGAATGACAATAAAATTTAAACGAGATCGGAAAACTTTGTTTTGTTTTTTATATTAGGTAGATCTTAATATGGCAAATTTAAAAATACTATTTTCATTATTCTAGGATGCATAGCTTAGGAGAAAAAGCTGTTTAAACATTACCCATATGAATGACAATAAAATTTAAACGAGGTCGGAAAACTTTGTTTTGTTTTTTATTTTAGGTAGATCTTAATATGGCAAATTCAAAAATACTATTTTCATTATTCTAGGACGCAAAGCTTAGGAGAAAAAGCTGTTTAAACATTACCCATATGAATGACAATAAAATTTAAACGAGGTCGGAAAACTTTGTTTTTTTATTTATTTTAGGTAGATCTTAATATGGCAAATTCAAAAATACTATTTTCATTATTCTAGGACGCATAGCTTAGGAGAAAAAGCTGTTTAAACATTACCCATATGAATGACAATAAAATTTAAACGAGGTCGGAAAACTTTGTTTTGTTTTTTATTTTAGGTAGACCTTAATATGGCAAATTCAAAAATACTATTTTCATTATACTAGGACGCGTAGCTTAGGAGAAAAAGCTGTTTAAACATTACCCATATGAATGACAATAAAATTTAAACGAGGTCGGAAAACTTTGTTTTGTTTTTTATTTTAGGTAGATCTTAATATGGCAAATTTAAAAATACTATTTTCATTATTCTAGGACGCATAGCTTAGGAGAAAAAGCTGTTTAAACATTACCCATATGAATGACAATAAAAATTTAAACGAGATCGGAAAACTTTGTTTTGTTTTTTATTTTAGGTAGATCTTAATATGGCAAATTCAAAAATACTATTTTCATTATTCTAGGACGCATAGCTTAGGAGAAAAAGCTGTTTAAACATTACCCATATGAATGACAATAAAATTTAAACGAGGTCGGAAAACTTTGTTTTTTTATTTATTTTAGGTAGATCTTAATATGGCAAATTCAAAAATACTATTTTCATTATTCTAGGACGCATAGCTTAGGAGAAAAAGCTGTTTAAACATTACCCATATGAATGACAATAAAATTTAAACGAGGTCGGAAAACTTTGTTTTGTTTTTTATTTTAGGTAGATCTTAATATGGCAAATTCAAAAATACTATTTTCATTATACTAGGACGCGTAGCTTAGGAGAAAAAGCTGTTTAAACATTACCCATATGAATGACAATAAAATTTAAACGAGGTCGGAAAACTTTGTTTTGTTTTTTATTTTAGGTAGATCTTAATATGGCAAATTTAAAAATACTATTTTCATTATTCTAGGACGCATAGCTTAGGAGAAAAAGCTGTTTAAACATTACCCATATGAATGACAATAAAATTTAAACGAGGTCGGAAAACTTTGTTTTGTTTTTTATTTTAGGTAGATCTTAATATGGCAAATTCAAAAATACTATTTTCATTATACTAGGACGCGTAGCTTAGGAGAAAAAGCTGTTTAAACATTACCCATATGAATGACAATAAAATTTAAACGAGGTCGGAAAACTTTGTTTTGTTTTTTATTTTAGGTAGATCTTAATATGGCAAATTCAAAAATACTATTTTCATTATACTAGGACGCGTAGCTTAGGAGAAAAAGCTGTTTAAACATTACCCATATGAATGACAATAAAATTTAAACGAGGTCGGAAAACTTTGTTTTGTTTTTATTTTAGGTAGATCTTAATATGGCAAATTTAAAAATACTATTTTCATTATTCTAGGATGCATAGCTTAGGAGAAAAAGCTGTTTAAACATTACCCATATGAATGACAATAAAATTTAAACGAGATCGGAAAACTTTGTTTTGTTTTTTATTTTAAGTAGATCTTAATATGGCAAATTTAAAAATACAATTTTCATTATTCTAGGACGCATAGCTTAGGAGAAAAAGCTGTTTAAACATTACCCATATGAATGACAATAAAATTTAAACGAGGTCGGAAAACTTTGTTTTGTTTTTTATTTTAGGTAGATCTTAATATGGCAAATTCAAAAATACTATTTTCATTATACTAGGACGCGTAGCTTAGGAGAAAAAGCTGTTTAAACATTACCCATATGAATGACAATAAAATTTAAACGAGGTCGGAAAACTTTGTTTTGTTTTTATTTTAGGTAGATCTTAATATGGCAAATTTAAAAATACTATTTTCATTATACTAGGACGCGTAGCTTAGGAGAAAAAGCTGTTTAAACATTACCCATATGAATGACAATAAAATTTAAACGAGGTCGGAAAACTTTGTTTTGTTTTTTATTTTAGGTAGATCTTAATATGGCAAATTCAAAAATACTATTTTCATTATACTAGGACGCGTAGCTTAGGAGAAAAAGCTGTTTAAACATTACCCATATGAATGACAATAAAATTTAAACGAGGTCGGAAAACTTTGTTTTGTTTTTATTTTAGGTAGATCTTAATATGGCAAATTCAAAAATACTATTTTCATTATACTAGGACGCGTAGCTTAGGAGAAAAAGCTGTTTAACCATTACCCATATGAATGACAATAAAATTTAAACGAGGTCGGAAAACTTTGTTTTGTTTTTTATTTTAGGTAGATCTTAATATGGCAAATTCAAAAATACTATTTTCATTATACTAGGACGCGTAGCTTAGGAGAAAAAGCTGTTTAAACATTACCCATATGAATGACAATAAAATTTAAACGAGGTCGGAAAACTTTGTTTTGTTTTTATTTTAGGTAGATCTTAATATGGCAAATTTAAAAATACTATTTTCATTATTCTAGGATGCATAGCTTAGGAGAAAAAGCTGTTTAAACATTACCCATATGAATGACAATAAAATTTAAACGAGATCGGAAAACTTTGTTTTGTTTTTTATTTTAGGTAGATCTTAATATGGCAAATTTAAAAATACTATTTTCATTATTCTAGGACGCATAGCTTAGGAGAAAAAGCTGTTTAAACATTACCCATATGAATGACAATAAAATTTAAACGAGGTCGGAAAACTTTGTTTTGTTTTTTATTTTAGGTAGATCTTAATATGGCAAATTCAAAAATACTATTTTCATTATACTAGGACGCGTAGCTTAGGAGAAAAAGCTGTTTAAACATTACCCATATGAATGACAATAAAATTTAAACGAGGTCGGAAAACTTTGTTTTGTTTTTATTTTAGGTAGATCTTAATATGGCAAATTTAAAAATACTATTTTCATTATTCTAGGATGCATAGCTTAGGAGAAAAAGCTGTTTAAACATTACCCATATGAATGACAATAAAATTTAAACGAGATCGGAAAACTTTGTTTTGTTTTTTATTTTAGGTAGATCTTAATATGGCAAATTTAAAAATACTATTTTCATTATTCTAGGACGCATAGCTTAGGAGAAAAAGCTGTTTAAACATTACCCATATGAATGACAATAAAATTTAAACGAGGTCGGAAAACTTTGTTTTGTTTTTTATTTTAGGTAGATCTTAATATGGCAAATTCAAAAATACTATTTTCATTATACTAGGACGCGTAGCTTAGGAGAAAAAGCTGTTTAAACATTACCCATATGAATGACAATAAAATTTAAACGAGGTCGGAAAACTTTGTTTTGTTTTTTATTTTAGGTAGATCTTAATATGGCAAATTCAAAAATACTATTTTCATTATACTAGGACGCGTAGCTTAGGAGAAAAAGCTGTTTAAACATTACCCATATGAATGACAATAAAATTTAAACGAGGTCGGAAAACTTTGTTTTGTTTTTTATTTTAGGTAGATCTTAATATGGCAAATTCAAAAATACTATTTTCATTATACTAGGACGCGTAGCTTAGGAGAAAAAGCTGTTTAAACATTACCCATATGAATGACAATAAAATTTAAACGAGGTCGGAAAACTTTGTTTTGTTTTTATTTTAGGTAGACCTTAATATGGCAAATTTAAAAATACTATTTTCATTATTCTAGGATGCATAGCTTAGGAGAAAAAGCTGTTTAAACATTACCCATATGAATGACAATAAAATTTAAACGAGATCAGAAAACTTTGTTTTGTTTTTTATTTTAGGTAGATCTTAATATGGCAAATTTAAAAATACTATTTTCATTATTCTAGGACGCATAGATTAGGAGAAAAAGCTGTTTAAACATTACCCATATGAATGACAATAAAATTTAAACGAGGTCGGAAAACTTTGTTTTGTTTTTTATTTTAGGTAGATCTTAATATGGCAAATTCAAAAATACTATTTTCATTATACTAGGACGCGTAGCTTAGGAGAAAAAGCTGTTTAAACATTACCCATATGAATGACAATAAAATTTAAACGAGGTCGGAAAACTTTGTTTTGTTTTTATTTTAGGTAGATCTTAATATGGCAAATTTAAAAATACTATTTTCATTATTCTAGGATGCATAGCTTAGGAGAAAAAGCTGTTTAAACATTACCCATATGAATGACAATAAAATTTAAACGAGATCGGAAAACTTTGTTTTTTTATTTATTTTAGGTAGATCTTAATATGGCAAATTCAAAAATACTATTTTCATTATTCTAGGACGCATAGCTTAGGAGAAAAAGCTGTTTAAACATTACCCATATGAATGACAATAAAATTTAAACGAGGTCGGAAAACTTTGTTTTGTTTTTTATTTTAGGTAGATCTTAATATGGCAAATTCAAAAATACTATTTTCATTATTCTAGGACGCATAGCTTGGGAGAAAAAGCTGTTTAAACATTACCCATATGAATGACAATAAAATTTAAACGAGGTCGGAAAACTTTGTTTTTATTTTTATTTTAGGTAGATCTTAATATGGCAAATTCAAAAATACTATTTTCATTATTCTAGGACGCATAGCTTAGGAGAAAAAGCTGTTTAAACATTACCCATATGAATGACAATAAAATTTAAACGAGGTCGGAAAACTTTGTTTTGTTTTTTATTTTAGGTAGATCTTAATATGGCAAATTCAAAAATACTATTTTCATTATACTAGGACGCGTAGCTTAGGAGAAAAAGCTGTTTAAACATTACCCATATGAATGACAATAAAATTTAAACGAGGTCGGAAAACTTTGTTTTGTTTTTTATTTTAGGTAGATCTTAATATGGCAAATTTAAAAATACTATTTTCATTATTCTAGGACGCATAGCTTAGGAGAAAAAGCTGTTTAAACATTACCCATATGAATGACAATAAAATTTAAACGAGGTCGGAAAACTTTGTTTTGTTTTTTATTTTAGGTAGATCTTAATATGGCAAATTCAAAAATACTATTTTCATTATACTAGGACGCGTAGCTTAGGAGAAAAAGCTGTTTAAACATTACCCATATGAATGACAATAAAATTTAAACGAGGTCGGAAAACTTTGTTTTGTTTTTTATTTTAGGTAGATCTTAATATGGCAAATTCAAAAATACTATTTTCATTATACTAGGACGCATAGCTTAGGAGAAAAAGCTGTTTAAACATTACCCATATGAATGACTATAAAATTTAAACGAGGTCGGAAAACTTTGTTTTTTTATTTATTTTAGGTAGATCTTAATATGGCAAATTCAAAAATACTATTTTCATTATTCTAGGACGCATAGCTTAGGAGAAAAAGCTGTTTAAACATTACCCATATGAATGACAATAAAATTTAAACGAGGTCGGAAAACTTTGTTTTGTTTTTTATTTTAGGTAGATCTTAATATGGCAAATTCAAAAATACTATTTTCATTATTCTAGGACGCATAGCTTAGGAGAAAAAGCTGTTTAAACATTACCCATATGAATGACAATAAAATTTAAACGAGGTCGGAAAACTTTGTTTTGTTTTTTATTTTAGGAAGATCTTAATATGGCAAATTTAAAAATACTATTTTCATTATTCTAGGACGCATAGCTTAGGAGAAAAAGCTGTTTAAACATTACCCATATGAATGACAATAAAATTTAAACGAGATCGGAAAACTTTGTTTTGTTTTTTATTTTAGGTAGATCTTAATATGGCAAATTTAAAAATACTATTTTCATTATTCTAGGACGCATAGCTTAGGAGAAAAAGCTGTTTAAACATTACCCATATGAATGACAATAAAATTTAAATGAGGTCGGAAAACTTTGTTTTGTTTTTTATTTTAGGTAGATCTTAATATGGCAAATTCAAAAATACTATTTTCATTATTCTAGGACGCATAGCTTAGGAGAAAAAGCTGTTTAAACATTACCCATATGAATGACAATAAAATTTAAACGAGGTCGGAAAACTTTGTTTTGTTTTTTATTTTAGGTAGATCTTAATATGGCAAATTCAAAAATACTATTTTCATTATACTAGGACGCGTAGCTTAGGAGAAAAAGCTGTTTAAACATTACCCATATGAATGACAATAAAATTTAAACGAGGTCGGAAAACTTTGTTTTGTTTTTTATTTTAGGTAGATCTTAATATGGCAAATTTAAAAATACTATTTTCATTATTCTAGGACGCATAGCTTAGGAGAAAAAGCTGTTTAAACATTACCCATATGAATGACAATAAAATTTAAACGAGATCGGAAAACTTTGTTTTGTTTTTTATTTTAGGTAGATCTTAATATGGCAAATTTAAAAATACTATTTTCATTATTCTAGGACGCATAGCTTAGGAGAAAAAGCTGTTTAAACATTACCCATATGAATGACAATAAAATTTAAACGAGGTCGGAAAACTTTGTTTTTTTATTTATTTTAGGTAGATCTTAATATGGCAAATTCAAAAATACTATTTTCATTATTCTAGGACGCATAGCTTAGGAGAAAAAGCTGTTTAAACATTACCCATATGAATGACAATAAAATTTAAACGAGGTCGGAAAACTTTGTTTTTTTATTTATTTTAGGTAGATCTTAATATGGCAAATTCAAAAATACTATTTTCATTATTCTAGGACGCATAGCTTAGGAGAAAAAGCTGTTTAAACATTACCCATATGAATGACAATAAAATTTAAACGAGGTCGGAAAACTTTGTTTTGTTTTTTATTTTAGGTAGATCTTAATATGGCAAATTCAAAAATACTATTTTCATTATACTAGGACGCGTAGCTTAGGAGAAAAAGCTGTTTAAACATTACCCATATGAATGACAATAAAATTTAAACGAGGTCGGAAAACTTTGTTTTGTTTTTTATTTTAGGTAGATCTTAATATGGCAAATTTAAAAATACTATTTTCATTATTCTAGGACGCATAGCTTAGGAGAAAAAGCTGTTTAAACATTACCCATATGAATGACAATAAAATTTAAACGAGGTCGGAAAACTTTGTTTTGTTTTTTATTTTAGGTAGATCTTAATATGGCAAATTCAAAAATACTATTTTCATTATACTAGGACGCGTAGCTTAGGAGAAAAAGCTGTTTAAACATTACCCATATGAATGACAATAAAATTTAAACGAGGTCGGAAAACTTTGTTTTGTTTTTTATTTTAGGTAGATCTTAATATGGCAAATTCAAAAATACTATTTTCATTATACTAGGACGCATAGCTTAGGAGAAAAAGCTGTTTAAACATTACCCATATGAATGACTATAAAATTTAAACGAGGTCGGAAAACTTTGTTTTTTTATTTATTTTAGGTAGATCTTAATATGGCAAATTCAAAAATACTATTTTCATTATTCTAGGACGCATAGCTTAGGAGAAAAAGCTGTTTAAACATTACCCATATGAATGACAATAAAATTTAAACGAGGTCGGAAAACTTTGTTTTGTTTTTTATTTTAGGTAGATCTTAATATGGCAAATTCAAAAATACTATTTTCATTATTCTAGGACGCATAGCTTAGGAGAAAAAGCTGTTTAAACATTACCCATATGAATGACAATAAAATTTAAACGAGGTCGGAAAACTTTGTTTTGTTTTTTATTTTAGGAAGATCTTAATATGGCAAATTTAAAAATACTATTTTCATTATTCTAGGACGCATAGCTTAGGAGAAAAAGCTGTTTAAACATTACCCATATGAATGACAATAAAATTTAAACGAGATCGGAAAACTTTGTTTTGTTTTTTATTTTAGGTAGATCTTAATATGGCAAATTTAAAAATACTATTTTCATTATTCTAGGACGCATAGCTTAGGAGAAAAAGCTGTTTAAACATTACCCATATGAATGACAATAAAATTTAAATGAGGTCGGAAAACTTTGTTTTGTTTTTTATTTTAGGTAGATCTTAATATGGCAAATTCAAAAATACTATTTTCATTATTCTAGGACGCATAGCTTAGGAGAAAAAGCTGTTTAAACATTACCCATATGAATGACAATAAAATTTAAACGAGGTCGGAAAACTTTGTTTTGTTTTTTATTTTAGGTAGATCTTAATATGGCAAATTCAAAAATACTATTTTCATTATACTAGGACGCGTAGCTTAGGAGAAAAAGCTGTTTAAACATTACCCATATGAATGACAATAAAATTTAAACGAGGTCGGAAAACTTTGTTTTGTTTTTTATTTTAGGTAGATCTTAATATGGCAAATTTAAAAATACTATTTTCATTATTCTAGGACGCATAGCTTAGGAGAAAAAGCTGTTTAAACATTACCCATATGAATGACAATAAAATTTAAACGAGATCGGAAAACTTTGTTTTGTTTTTTATTTTAGGTAGATCTTAATATGGCAAATTTAAAAATACTATTTTCATTATTCTAGGACGCATAGCTTAGGAGAAAAAGCTGTTTAAACATTACCCATATGAATGACAATAAAATTTAAACGAGGTCGGAAAACTTTGTTTTTTTATTTATTTTAGGTAGATCTTAATATGGCAAATTCAAAAATACTATTTTCATTATTCTAGGACGCATAGCTTAGGAGAAAAAGCTGTTTAAACATTACCCATATGAATGACAATAAAATTTAAACGAGGTCGGAAAACTTTGTTTTTTTATTTATTTTAGGTAGATCTTAATATGGCAAATTCAAAAATACTATTTTCATTATTCTAGGACGCATAGCTTAGGAGAAAAAGCTGTTTAAACATTACCCATATGAATGACAATAAAATTTAAACGAGGTCGGAAAACTTTGTTTTGTTTTTTATTTTAGGTAGATCTTAATATGGCAAATTCAAAAATACTATTTTCATTATACTAGGACGCGTAGCTTAGGAGAAAAAGCTGTTTAAACATTACCCATATGAATGACAATAAAATTTAAACGAGGTCGGAAAACTTTGTTTTGTTTTTTATTTTAGGTAGATCTTAATATGGCAAATTTAAAAATACTATTTTCATTATTCTAGGACGCATAGCTTAGGAGAAAAAGCTGTTTAAACATTACCCATATGAATGACAATAAAATTTAAACGAGGTCGGAAAACTTTGTTTTTTTATTTATTTTAGGTAGATCTTAATATGGCAAATTCAAAAATACTATTTTCATTATTCTAGGACGCATAGCTTAGGAGAAAAAGCTGTTTAAACATTACCCATATGAATGACAATAAAATTTAAACGAGGTCGGAAAACTTTGTTTTTTTATTTATTTTAGGTAGATCTTAATATGGCAAATTCAAAAATACTATTTTCATTATTCTAGGACGCGTAGCTTAGGAGAAAAAGCTGTTTAAACATTACCCATATGAATGACAATAAAATTTAAACGAGGTCGGAAAACTTTGTTTTGTTTTTTATTTTAGGTAGATCTTAATATGGCAAATTCAAAAATACTATTTTCATTATACTAGGACGCGTAGCTTAGGAGAAAAAGCTGTTTAAACATTACCCATATGAATGACAATAAAATTTAAACGAGGTCGGAAAACTTTGTTTTGTTTTTTATTTTAGGTAGATCTTAATATGGCAAATTTAAAAATACTATTTTCATTATTCTAGGACGCATAGCTTAGGAGAAAAAGCTGTTTAAACATTACCCATATGAATGACAATAAAATTTAAACGAGGTCGGAAAACTTTGTTTTGTTTTTTATTTTAGGTAGATCTTAATATGGCAAATTCAAAAATACTATTTTCATTATACTAGGACACGTAGCTTAGGAGAAAAAGCTGTTTAAACATTACCCATATGAATGACAATAAAATTTAAACGAGGTCGGAAAACTTTGTTTTGTTTTTTATTTTAGGTCGGAAAACTTTGTTTTGTTTTTTATTTTAGGTAGATCTTAATATGGCAAATTCAAAAATACTATTTTCATTATACTAGGACGCGTAGCTTAGGAGAAAAAGCTGTTTAAACATTACCCATATGAATGACAATAAAATTTAAACGAGGTCGGAAAACTTTGTTTTTTTATTTATTTTAGGTAGATCTTAATATGGCAAATTCAAAAATACTATTTTCATTATTCTAGGACGCATAGCTTAGGAGAAAAAGCTGTTTAAACATTACCCATATGAATGACAATAAAATTTAAACGAGGTCGGAAAACTTTGTTTTGTTTTTTATTTTAGGTAGATCTTAATATGGCAAATTCAAAAATACTATTTTCATTATACTAGGACGCGTAGCTTAGGAGAAAAAGCTGTTTAAACATTACCCATATGAATGACAATAAAATTTAAACGAGGTCGGAAAACTTTGTTTTGTTTTTTATTTTAGGTAGATCTTAATATGGCAAATTTAAAAATACTATTTTCATTATTCTAGGACGCATAGCTTAGGAGAAAAAGCTGTTTAAACATTACCCATATGAATGACAATAAAATTTAAACGAGGTCGGAAAACTTTGTTTTGTTTTTTATTTTAGGTAGATCTTAATATGGCAAATTCAAAAATACTATTTTCATTATACTAGGACACGTAGCTTAGGAGAAAAAGCTGTTTAAACATTACCCATATGAATGACAATAAAATTTAAACGAGGTCGGAAAACTTTGTTTTGTTTTTTATTTTAGGTCGGAAAACTTTGTTTTGTTTTTTATTTTAGGTAGATCTTAATATGGCAAATTCAAAAATACTATTTTCATTATACTAGGACGCGTAGCTTAGGAGAAAAAGCTGTTTAAACATTACCCATATGAATGACAATAAAATTTAAACGAGGTCGGAAAACTTTGTTTTTTTATTTATTTTAGGTAGATCTTAATATGGCAAATTCAAAAATACTATTTTCATTATTCTAGGACGCATAGCTTAGGAGAAAAAGCTGTTTAAACATTACCCATATGAATGACAATAAAATTTAAACGAGGTCGGAAAACTTTGTTTTGTTTTTTATTTTAGGTAGATCTTAATATGGCAAATTCAAAAATACTATTTTCATTATACTAGGACGCATAGCTTAGGAGAAAAAGCTGTTTAAACATTACCCATATGAATGACTATAAAATTTAAACGAGGTCGGAAAACTTTGTTTTTTTATTTATTTTAGGTAGATCTTAATATGGCAAATTCAAAAATACTATTTTCATTATTCTAGGACGCATAGCTTAGGAGAAAAAGCTGTTTAAACATTACCCATATGAATGACAATAAAATTTAAACGAGGTCGGAAAACTTTGTTTTGTTTTTTATTTTAGGTAGATCTTAATATGGCAAATTCAAAAATACTATTTTCATTATACTAGGACGCGTAGCTTAGGAGAAAAAGCTGTTTAAACATTACCCATATGAATGACAATAAAATTTAAACGAGGTCGGAAAACTTTGTTTTGTTTTTTATTTTAGGTAGATCTTAATATGGCAAAATTAAAAATACTATTTTCATTATTCTAGGACGCATAGCTTAGGAGAAAAAGCTGTTTAAACATTACCCATATGAATGACAATA
This sequence comes from Tipula confusa, assembly GCA_963556175.1. NCBI lineage: Eukaryota > Metazoa > Arthropoda > Insecta > Diptera > Tipulidae > Tipula > Tipula confusa. Next base: position 151,519,689 of record OY744475.1, on the reverse strand, counting down.
AAATTTAAACGAGATCGGAAAACTTTGTTTTGTTTTTTATTTTAGGTAGATCTTAATATGGCAAATTTAAAAATACTATTTTCATTATTCTAGGACGCATAGCTTAGGAGAAAAAGCTGTTTAAACATTACCCATATGAATGACAATAAAATTTAAACGAGGTCGGAAAACTTTGTTTTTTTATTTATTTTAGGTAGATCTTAATATGGCAAATTCAAAAATACTATTTTCATTATTCTAGGACGCATAGCTTAGGAGAAAAAGCTGTTTAAACATTACCCATATGAATGACAATAAAATTTAAACGAGGTCGGAAAACTTTGTTTTTTTATTTATTTTAGGTAGATCTTAATATGGCAAATTCAAAAATACTATTTTCATTATTCTAGGACGCATAGCTTAGGAGAAAAAGCTGTTTAAACATTACCCATATGAATGACAATAAAATTTAAACGAGGTCGGAAAACTTTGTTTTGTTTTTTATTTTAGGTAGATCTTAGTATGGCAAATTCAAAAATACTATTTTCATTATACTAGGACGCGTAGCTTAGGAGAAAAAGCTGTTTAAACATTACCCATATGAATGACAATAAAATTTAAACGAGGTCGGAAAACTTTGTTTTGTTTTTTATTTTAGGTAGATCTTAATATGGCAAATTTAAAAATACTATTTTCATTATTCTAGGACGCATAGCTTAGGAGAAAAAGCTGTTTAAACATTACCCATATGAATGACAATAAAATTTAAACGAGATCGGAAAACTTTGTTTTGTTTTTTATTTTAGGTAGATCTTAATATGGCAAATTTAAAAATACTATTTTCATTATTCTAGGACGCATAGCTTAGGAGAAAAAGCTGTTTAAACATTACCCATATGAATGACAATAAAATTTAAACGAGGTCGGAAAACTTTGTTTTGTTTTTTATTTTAGGTAGATCTTAATATGGCAAATTCAAAAATACTATTTTCATTATTCTAGGACGCATAGCTTAGGAGAAAAAGCTGTTTAAACATTACCCATATGAATGACAATAAAATTTAAACGAGGTCGGAAAACTTTGTTTTGTTTTTTATTTTAGGTAGATCTTAATATGGCAAATTTAAAAATACTATTTTCATTATTCTAGGACGCATAGCTTAGGAGAAAAAGCTGTTTAAACATTACCCATATGAATGACAATAAAATTTAAACGAGATCGGAAAACTTTGTTTTGTTTTTTATTTTAGGTAGATCTTAATATGGCAAATTTAAAAATACTATTTTCATTATTCTAGGACGCATAGCTTAGGAGAAAAAGCTGTTTAAACATTACCCATATGAATGACAATAAAATTTAAACGAGGTCGGAAAACTTTGTTTTGTTTTTTATTTTAGGTAGATCTTAATATGGCAAATTCAAAAATACTATTTTCATTATTCTAGGACGCATAGCTTAGGAGAAAAAGCTGTTTAAACATTACCCATATGAATGACAATAAAATTTAAACGAGGTCGGAAAACTTTGTTTTGTTTTTTATTTTAGGTAGATCTTAATATGGCAAATTCAAAAATACTATTTTCATTATACTAGGACGCGTAGCTTAGGAGAAAAAGCTGTTTAAACATTACCCATATGAATGACAATAAAATTTAAACGAGGTCGGAAAACTTTGTTTTGTTTTTTATTTTAGGTAGATCTTAATATGGCAAATTTAAAAATACTATTTTCATTATTCTAGGACGCATAGCTTAGGAGAAAAAGCTGTTTAAACATTACCCATATGAATGACAATAAAATTTAAACGAGGTCGGAAAACTTTGTTTTTTTATTTATTTTAGGTAGATCTTAATATGGCAAATTCAAAAATACTATTTTCATTATTCTAGGACGCATAGCTTAGGAGAAAAAGCTGTTTAAACATTACCCATATGAATGACAATAAAATTTAAACGAGGTCGGAAAACTTTGTTTTGTTTTTTATTTTAGGTAGATCTTAATATGGCAAATTCAAAAATACTATTTTCATTATTCTAGGACGCATAGCTTAGGAGAAAAAGCTGTTTAAACATTACCCATATGAATGACAATAAAATTTAAACGAGGTCGGAAAACTTTGTTTTGTTTTTTATTTTAGGTAGATCTTAATATGGCAAATTCAAAAATACTATTTTCATTATACTAGGACGCGTAGCTTAGGAGAAAAAGCTGTTTAAACATTACCCATATGAATGACAATAAAATTTAAACGAGGTCGGAAAACTTTGTTTTGTTTTTTATTTTAGGTAGATCTTAATATGGCAAATTCAAAAATACTATTTTCATTATTCTAGGACGCATAGCTTAGGAGAAAAAGCTGTTTAAACATTACCCATATGAATGACAATAAAATTTAAACGAGGTCGGAAAACTTTGTTTTGTTTTTTATTTTAGGTAGATCTTAATATGGCAAATTTAAAAATACTATTTTCATTATTCTAGGATGCATAGCTTAGGAGAAAAAGCTGTTTAAACATTACCCATATGAATGACAATAAAATTTAAACGAGATCGGAAAACTTTGTTTTGTTTTTTATTTTAGGTAGATCTTAATATGGCAAATTTAAAAATACTATTTTCATTATTCTAGGACGCATAGCTTAGGAGAAAAAGCTGTTTAAACATTACCCATATGAATGACAATAAAATTTAAACGAGGTCGGAAAACTTTGTTTTGTTTTTTATTTTAGGTAGATCTTAATATGGCAAATTCAAAAATACTATTTTCATTATACTAGGACGCGTAGCTTAGGAGAAAAAGCTGTTTAAACATTACCCATATGAATGACAATAAAATTTAAACGAGGTCGGAAAACTTTGTTTTGTTTTTATTTTAGGTAGATCTTAATATGGCAAATTTAAAAATACTATTTTCATTATTCTAGGATGCATAGCTTAGGAGAAAAAGCTGTTTAAACATTACCCATATGAATGACAATAAAATTTAAACGAGATCGGAAAACTTTGTTTTGTTTTTTATTTTAGGTAGATCTTAATATGGCAAATTTAAAAATACTATTTTCATTATTCTAGGACGCATAGCTTAGGAGAAAAAGCTGTTTAAACATTACCCATATGAATGACAATAAAATTTAAACGAGGTCGGAAAACTTTGTTTTGTTTTTTATTTTAGGTAGATCTTAATATGGCAAATTCAAAAATACTATTTTCATTATACTAGGACGCGTAGCTTAGGAGAAAAAGCTGTTTAAACATTACCCATATGAATGACAATAAAATTTAAACGAGATCAGAAAACTTTGTTTTGTTTTTTATTTTAGGTAGATCTTAATATGGCAAATTTAAAAATACTATTTTCATTATTCTAGGACGCATAGATTAGGAGAAAAAGCTGTTTAAACATTACCCATATGAATGACAATAAAATTTAAACGAGGTCGGAAAACTTTGTTTTGTTTTTTATTTTAGGTAGATCTTAATATGGCAAATTCAAAAATACTATTTTCATTATACTAGGACGCGTAGCTTAGGAGAAAAAGCTGTTTAAACATTACCCATATGAATGACAATAAAATTTAAACGAGGTCGGAAAACTTTGTTTTGTTTTTATTTTAGGTAGATCTTAATATGGCAAATTTAAAAATACTATTTTCATTATTCTAGGATGCATAGCTTAGGAGAAAAAGCTGTTTAAACATTACCCATATGAATGACAATAAAATTTAAACGAGGTCGGAAAACTTTGTTTTTATTTTTATTTTAGGTAGATCTTAATATGGCAAATTCAAAAATACTATTTTCATTATTCTAGGACGCATAGCTTAGGAGAAAAAGCTGTTTAAACATTACCCATATGAATGACAATAAAATTTAAACGAGGTCGGAAAACTTTGTTTTGTTTTTTATTTTAGGTAGATCTTAATATGGCAAATTCAAAAATACTATTTTCATTATACTAGGACGCGTAGCTTAGGAGAAAAAGCTGTTTAAACATTACCCATATGAATGACAATAAAATTTAAACGAGGTCGGAAAACTTTGTTTTGTTTTTTATTTTAGGTAGATCTTAATATGGCAAATTCAAAAATACTATTTTCATTATACTAGGACGCGTAGCTTAGGAGAAAAAGCTGTTTAAACATTACCCATATGAATGACAATAAAATTTAAACGAGGTCGGAAAACTTTGTTTTGTTTTTTATTTTAGGTAGATCTTAATATGGCAAATTCAAAAATACTATTTTCATTATACTAGGACGCATAGCTTAGGAGAAAAAGCTGTTTAAACATTACCCATATGAATGACTATAAAATTTAAACGAGGTCGGAAAACTTTGTTTTTTTATTTATTTTAGGTAGATCTTAATATGGCAAATTCAAAAATACTATTTTCATTATTCTAGGACGCATAGCTTAGGAGAAAAAGCTGTTTAAACATTACCCATATGAATGACAATAAAATTTAAACGAGGTCGGAAAACTTTGTTTTGTTTTTTATTTTAGGTAGATCTTAATATGGCAAATTCAAAAATACTATTTTCATTATTCTAGGACGCATAGCTTAGGAGAAAAAGCTGTTTAAACATTACCCATATGAATGACAATAAAATTTAAACGAGGTCGGAAAACTTTGTTTTGTTTTTTATTTTAGGAAGATCTTAATATGGCAAATTTAAAAATACTATTTTCATTATTCTAGGACGCATAGCTTAGGAGAAAAAGCTGTTTAAACATTACCCATATGAATGACAATAAAATTTAAACGAGATCGGAAAACTTTGTTTTGTTTTTTATTTTAGGTAGATCTTAATATGGCAAATTTAAAAATACTATTTTCATTATTCTAGGACGCATAGCTTAGGAGAAAAAGCTGTTTAAACATTACCCATATGAATGACAATAAAATTTAAATGAGGTCGGAAAACTTTGTTTTGTTTTTTATTTTAGGTAGATCTTAATATGGCAAATTCAAAAATACTATTTTCATTATTCTAGGACGCATAGCTTAGGAGAAAAAGCTGTTTAAACATTACCCATATGAATGACAATAAAATTTAAACGAGGTCGGAAAACTTTGTTTTGTTTTTTATTTTAGGTAGATCTTAATATGGCAAATTTAAAAATACTATTTTCATTATTCTAGGACGCATAGCTTAGGAGAAAAAGCTGTTTAAACATTACCCATATGAATGACAATAAAATTTAAACGAGGTCGGAAAACTTTGTTTTTTTATTTATTTTAGGTAGATCTTAATATGGCAAATTCAAAAATACTATTTTCATTATTCTAGGACGCATAGCTTAGGAGAAAAAGCTGTTTAAACATTACCCATATGAATGACAATAAAATTTAAACGAGGTCGGAAAACTTTGTTTTTTTATTTATTTTAGGTAGATCTTAATATGGCAAATTCAAAAATACTATTTTCATTATTCTAGGACGCATAGCTTAGGAGAAAAAGCTGTTTAACATTACCCATATGAATGACAATAAAATTTAAACGAGGTCGGAAAACTTTGTTTTGTTTTTTATTTTAGGTAGATCTTAATATGGCAAACTCAAAAATACTATTTTCATTATACTAGGACGCGTAGCTTAGGAGAAAAAGCTGTTTAAACATTACCCATATGAATGACAATAAAATTTAAACGAGGTCGGAAAACTTTGTTTTGTTTTTTATTTTAGGTAGATCTTAATATGGCAAATTCAAAAATACTATTTTCATTATACTAGGACGCGTAGCTTAGGAGAAAAAGCTGTTTAAACATTACCCATATGAATGACAATAAAATTTAAACGAGGTCGGAAAACTTTGTTTTGTTTTTTATTTTAGGTAGATCTTAATATGGCAAATTTAAAAATACTATTTTCATTATTCTAGGACGCATAGCTTAGGAGAAAAAGCTGTTTAAACATTACCCATATGAATGACAATAAAATTTAAACGAGGTCGGAAAACTTTGTTTTGTTTTTTATTTTAGGTAGATCTTAATATGGCAAATTCAAAAATACTATTTTCATTATACTAGGACGCGTAGCTTAGGAGAAAAAGCTGTTTAAACATTACCCATATGAATGACAATAAAATTTAAACGAGGTCGGAAAACTTTGTTTTGTTTTTTATTTTAGGTCGGAAAACTTTGTTTTGTTTTTTATTTTAGGTAGATCTTAATATGGCAAATTCAAAAATACTATTTTCATTATACTAGGACGCGTAGCTTAGGAGAAAAAGCTGTTTAAACATTACCCATATGAATGACAATAAAATTTAAACGAGGTCGGAAAACTTTGTTTTTTTATTTATTTTAGGTAGATCTTAATATGGCAAATTCAAAAATACTATTTTCATTATTCTAGGACGCATAGCTTAGGAGAAAAAGCTGTTTAAACATTACCCATATGAATGACAATAAAATTTAAACGAGGTCGGAAAACTTTGTTTTGTTTTTTATTTTAGGTAGATCTTAATATGGCAAATTCAAAAATACTATTTTCATTATACTAGGACGCATAGCTTAGGAGAAAAAGCTGTTTAAACATTACCCATATGAATGACTATAAAATTTAAACGAGGTCGGAAAACTTTGTTTTTTTATTTATTTTAGGTAGATCTTAATATGGCAAATTCAAAAATACTATTTTCATTATTCTAGGACGCATAGCTTAGGAGAAAAAGCTGTTTAAACATTACCCATATGAATGACAATAAAATTTAAACGAGGTCGGAAAACTTTGTTTTGTTTTTTATTTTAGGTAGATCTTAATATGGCAAATTCAAAAATACTATTTTCATTATACTAGGACGCGTAGCTTAGGAGAAAAAGCTGTTTAAACATTACCCATATGAATGACAATAAAATTTAAACGAGGTCGGAAAACTTTGTTTTGTTTTTTATTTTAGGTAGATCTTAATATGGCAAATTTAAAAATACTATTTTCATTATTCTAGGACGCATAGCTTAGGAGAAAAAGCTGTTTAAACATTACCCATATGAATGACAATAAAATTTAAACGAGATCGGAAAACTTTGTTTTGTTTTTTATTTTAGGTAGATCTTAATATGGCAAATTTAAAAATACTATTTTCATTATTCTAGGACGCATAGCTTAGGAGAAAAAGCTGTTTAAACATTACCCATATGAATGACAATAAAATTTAAACGAGGTCGGAAAACTTTGTTTTTTTATTTTTTTTAGGTAGATCTTAATATGGCAAATTCAAAAATACTATTTTCATTATTCTAGGACGCATAGCTTAGGAGAAAAAGCTGTTTAAACATTACCCATATGAATGACAATAAAATTTAAACGAGGTCGGAAAACTTTGTTTTTTTATTTATTTTAGGTAGATCTTAATATGGCAAATTCAAAAATACTATTTTCATTATTCTAGGACGCATAGCTTAGGAGAAAAAGCTGTTTAAACATTACCCATATGAATGACAATAAAATTTAAACGAGGTCGGAAAACTTTGTTTTTTTATTTATTTTAGGTAGATCTTAATATGGCAAATTCAAAAATACTATTTTCATTATTCTAGGACGCATAGCTTAGGAGAAAAAGCTGTTTAAACATTACCCATATGAATGACAATAAAATTTAAACGAGGTCGGAAAACTTTGTTTTGTTTTTTATTTTAGGTAGATCTTAGTATGGCAAATTCAAAAATACTATTTTCATTATACTAGGACGCGTAGCTTAGGAGAAAAAGCTGTTTAAACATTACCCATATGAATGACAATAAAATTTAAACGAGGTCGGAAAACTTTGTTTTGTTTTTTATTTTAGGTAGATCTTAATATGGCAAATTTAAAAATACTATTTTCATTATTCTAGGACGCATAGCTTAGGAGAAAAAGCTGTTTAAACATTACCCATATGAATGACAATAAAATTTAAACGAGATCGGAAAACTTTGTTTTGTTTTTTATTTTAGGTAGATCTTAATATGGCAAATTTAAAAATACTATTTTCATTATTCTAGGACGCATAGCTTAGGAGAAAAAGCTGTTTAAACATTACCCATATGAATGACAATAAAATTTAAACGAGGTCGGAAAACTTTGTTTTGTTTTTTATTTTAGGTAGATCTTAATATGGCAAATTTAAAAATACTATTTTCATTATTCTAGGACGCATAGCTTAGGAGAAAAAGCTGTTTAAACATTACCCATATGAATGACAATAAAATTTAAACGAGGTCGGAAAACTTTGTTTTGTTTTTTATTTTAGGTAGATCTTAATATGGCAAATTCAAAAATACTATTTTCATTATACTAGGACGCGTAGCTTAGGAGAAAAAGCTGTTTAAACATTACCCATATGAATGACAATAAAATTTAAACGAGGTCGGAAAACTTTGTTTTGTTTTTTATTTTAGGTAGATCTTAATATGGCAAATTTAAAAATACTATTTTCATTATTCTAGGACGCATAGCTTAGGAGAAAAAGCTGTTTAAACATTACCCATATGAATGACAATAAAATTTAAACGAGGTCGGAAAACTTTGTTTTTTTATTTATTTTAGGTAGATCTTAATATGGCAAATTCAAAAATACTATTTTCATTATTCTAGGACGCATAGCTTAGGAGAAAAAGCTGTTTAAACATTACCCATATGAATGACAATAAAATTTAAACGAGGTCGGAAAACTTTGTTTTGTTTTTTATTTTAGGTAGATCTTAATATGGCAAATTCAAAAATACTATTTTCATTATTCTAGGACGCATAGCTTAGGAGAAAAAGCTGTTTAAACATTACCCATATGAATGACAATAAAATTTAAACGAGGTCGGAAAACTTTGTTTTGTTTTTTATTTTAGGTAGATCTTAATATGGCAAATTCAAAAATACTATTTTCATTATACTAGGACGCGTAGCTTAGGAGAAAAAGCTGTTTAAACATTACCCATATGAATGACAATAAAATTTAAACGAGGTCGGAAAACTTTGTTTTGTTTTTTATTTTAGGTCGGAAAACTTTGTTTTGTTTTTTATTTTAGGTAGATCTTAATATGGCAAATTCAAAAATACTATTTTCATTATACTAGGACGCGTAGCTTAGGAGAAAAAGCTGTTTAAACATTACCCATATGAATGACAATAAAATTTAAACGAGGTCGGAAAACTTTGTTTTTTTATTTATTTTAGGTAGATCTTAATATGGCAAATTCAAAAATACTATTTTCATTATTCTAGGACGCATAGCTTAGGAGAAAAAGCTGTTTAAACATTACCCATATGAATGACAATAAAATTTAAACGAGGTCGGAAAACTTTGTTTTGTTTTTTATTTTAGGTAGATCTTAATATGGCAAATTCAAAAATACTATTTTCATTATACTAGGACGCGTAGCTTAGGAGAAAAAGCTGTTTAAACATTACCCATATGAATGACAATAAAATTTAAACGAGGTCGGAAAACTTTGTTTTGTTTTTTATTTTAGGTAGATCTTAATATGGCAAATTTAAAAATACTATTTTCATTATTCTAGGACGCATAGCTTAGGAGAAAAAGCTGTTTAAACATTACCCATATGAATGACAATAAAATTTAAACGAGATCGGAAAACTTTGTTTTGTTTTTTATTTTAGGTAGATCTTAATATGGCAAATTTAAAAATACTATTTTCATTATTCTAGGACGCATAGCTTAGGAGAAAAAGCTGTTTAAACATTACCCATATGAATGACAATAAAATTTAAACGAGGTCGGAAAACTTTGTTTTTTTATTTTTTTTAGGTAGATCTTAATATGGCAAATTCAAAAATACTATTTTCATTATTCTAGGACGCATAGCTTAGGAGAAAAAGCTGTTTAAACATTACCCATATGAATGACAATAAAATTTAAACGAGGTCGGAAAACTTTGTTTTTTTATTTATTTTAGGTAGATCTTAATATGGCAAATTCAAAAATACTATTTTCATTATTCTAGGACGCATAGCTTAGGAGAAAAAGCTGTTTAAACATTACCCATATGAATGACAATAAAATTTAAACGAGGTCGGAAAACTTTGTTTTTTTATTTATTTTAGGTAGATCTTAATATGGCAAATTCAAAAATACTATTTTCATTATTCTAGGACGCATAGCTTAGGAGAAAAAGCTGTTTAAACATTACCCATATGAATGACAATAAAATTTAAACGAGGTCGGAAAACTTTGTTTTGTTTTTTATTTTAGGTAGATCTTAGTATGGCAAATTCAAAAATACTATTTTCATTATACTAGGACGCGTAGCTTAGGAGAAAAAGCTGTTTAAACATTACCCATATGAATGACAATAAAATTTAAACGAGGTCGGAAAACTTTGTTTTGTTTTTTATTTTAGGTAGATCTTAATATGGCAAATTTAAAAATACTATTTTCATTATTCTAGGACGCATAGCTTAGGAGAAAAAGCTGTTTAAACATTACCCATATGAATGACAATAAAATTTAAACGAGATCGGAAAACTTTGTTTTGTTTTTTATTTTAGGTAGATCTTAATATGGCAAATTTAAAAATACTATTTTCATTATTCTAGGACGCATAGCTTAGGAGAAAAAGCTGTTTAAACATTACCCATATGAATGACAATAAAATTTAAACGAGGTCGGAAAACTTTGTTTTGTTTTTTATTTTAGGTAGATCTTAATATGGCAAATTTAAAAATACTATTTTCATTATTCTAGGACGCATAGCTTAGGAGAAAAAGCTGTTTAAACATTACCCATATGAATGACAATAAAATTTAAACGAGGTCGGAAAACTTTGTTTTGTTTTTTATTTTAGGTAGATCTTAATATGGCAAATTCAAAAATACTATTTTCATTATACTAGGACGCGTAGCTTAGGAGAAAAAGCTGTTTAAACATTACCCATATGAATGACAATAAAATTTAAACGAGGTCGGAAAACTTTGTTTTGTTTTTTATTTTAGGTAGATCTTAATATGGCAAATTTAAAAATACTATTTTCATTATTCTAGGACGCATAGCTTAGGAGAAAAAGCTGTTTAAACATTACCCATATGAATGACAATAAAATTTAAACGAGGTCGGAAAACTTTGTTTTTTTATTTATTTTAGGTAGATCTTAATATGGCAAATTCAAAAATACTATTTTCATTATTCTAGGACGCATAGCTTAGGAGAAAAAGCTGTTTAAACATTACCCATATGAATGACAATAAAATTTAAACGAGGTCGGAAAACTTTGTTTTGTTTTTTATTTTAGGTAGATCTTAATATGGCAAATTCAAAAATACTATTTTCATTATTCTAGGACGCATAGCTTAGGAGAAAAAGCTGTTTAAACATTACCCATATGAATGACAATAAAATTTAAACGAGGTCGGAAAACTTTGTTTTGTTTTTTATTTTAGGTAGATCTTAATATGGCAAATTCAAAAATACTATTTTCATTATACTAGGACGCGTAGCTTAGGAGAAAAAGCTGTTTAAACATTACCCATATGAATGACAATAAAATTTAAACGAGGTCGGAAAACTTTGTTTTGTTTTTTATTTTAGGTCGGAAAACTTTGTTTTGTTTTTTATTTTAGGTAGATCTTAATATGGCAAATTCAAAAATACTATTTTCATTATACTAGGACGCGTAGCTTAGGAGAAAAAGCTGTTTAAACATTACCCATATGAATGACAATAAAATTTAAACGAGGTCGGAAAACTTTGTTTTTTTATTTATTTTAGGTAGATCTTAATATGGCAAATTCAAAAATACTATTTTCATTATTCTAGGACGCATAGCTTAGGAGAAAAAGCTGTTTAAACATTACCCATATGAATGACAATAAAATTTAAACGAGGTCGGAAAACTTTGTTTTGTTTTTTATTTTAGGTAGATCTTAATATGGCAAATTCAAAAATACTATTTTCATTATACTAGGACGCATAGCTTAGGAGAAAAAGCTGTTTAAACATTACCCATATGAATGACTATAAAATTTAAACGAGGTCGGAAAACTTTGTTTTTTTATTTATTTTAGGTAGATCTTAATATGGCAAATTCAAAAATACTATTTTCATTATTCTAGGACGCATAGCTTAGGAGAAAAAGCTGTTTAAACATTACCCATATGAATGACAATAAAATTTAAACGAGGTCGGAAAAACTTTGTTTTGTTTTTTATTTTAGGTAGATCTTAATATGGCAAATTCAAAAATACTATTTTCATTATACTAGGACGCGTAGCTTAGGAGAAAAAGCTGTTTAAACATTACCCATATGAATGACAATAAAATTTAAACGAGGTCGGAAAACTTTGTTTTGTTTTTATTTTAGGTAGATCTTAATATGGCAAATTAAAAATACTATTTTCATTATTCTAGGACGCATAGCTTAGGAGAAAAAGCTGTTTAAACATTACCCATATGAATGACAATAAAATTTAAACGAGGTCGGAAAACTTTGTTTTTTTATTTATTTTAGGTAGATCTTAATATGGCAAATTCAAAAATACTATTTTCATTATTCTAGGACGCATAGCTTAGGAGAAAAAGCTGTTTAAACATTACCCATATGAATGACAATAAAATTTAAACGAGGTCGGAAAACTTTGTTTTGTTTTTTATTTTAGGTAGATCTTAATATGGCAAATTCAAAAATACTATTTTCATTATTCTAGGACGCATAGCTTAGGAGAAAAAGCTGTTTAAACATTACCCATATGAATGACAATAAAATTTAAACGAGGTCGGAAAACTTTGTTTTGTTTTTTATTTTAGGTAGATCTTAATATGGCAAATTCAAAAATACTATTTTCATTATACTAGGACGCGTAGCTTAGGAGAAAAAGCTGTTTAAACATTACCCATATGAATGACAATAAAATTTAAACGAGGTCGGAAAACTTTGTTTTGTTTTTTATTTTAGGTAGATCTTAATATGGCAAATTCAAAATACTATTTTCATTATTCTAGGACGCATAGCTTAGGAGAAAAAGCTGTTTAAACATTACCCATATGAATGACAATAAAATTTAAACGAGGTCGGAAAACTTTGTTTTGTTTTTTATTTTAGGTAGATCTTAATATGGCAAATTCAAAAATACTATTTTCATTATACTAGGACGCGTAGTTAGGAGAAAAAGCTATTTAAACATTACCCATATGAATGACAATAAAATTTAAACGAGGTCGGAAAACTTTGTTTTGTTTTTTATTTTAGGTAGATCTTAATATGGCAAATTCAAAAATACTATTTTCATTATTCTAGGACGCATAGCTTAGGAGAAAAAGCTGTTTAAACATTACCCATATGAATGACAATAAAATTTAAACGAGGTCGGAAAACTTTGTTTTGTTTTTATTTTAGGTAGATCTTAATATGGCAAATTCAAAAATACTATTTTCATTATACTAGGACGCGTAGCTTAGGAGAAAAAGCTGTTTAAACATTACCCATATGAATGACAATAAAATTTAACGAGGTCGGAAAACTTTGTTTTGTTTTTTATTTTAGGTAGATCTTAATATGGCAAATTTAAAAATACTATTTTCATTATTCTAGGACGCATAGCTTAGGAGAAAAAGCTGTTTAAACATTACCCATATGAATGACAATAAAATTTAAACGAGATCGGAAACTTTGTTTTGTTTTTATTTTAGGTAGATCTTAATATGGCAAATTTAAAAATACTATTTTCATTATTCTAGGACGCATAGCTTAGGAGAAAAAGCTGTTTAAACATTACCCATATGAATGACAATAAAATTTAAACGAGGTCGGAAAACTTTGTTTTTTTATTTATTTTAGGTAGATCTTAATATGGCAAATTCAAAAATACTATTTTCATTATTCTAGGACGCATAGCTTAGGAGAAAAAGCTGTTTAAACATTACCCATATGAATGACAATAAAATTTAAACGAGGTCGGAAAACTTTGTTTTTTTATTTATTTTAGGTAGATCTTAATATGGCAAATTCAAAAATACTATTTTCATTATTCTAGGACGCATAGCTTAGGAGAAAAAGCTGTTTAAACATTACCCATATGAATGACAATAAAATTTAAACGAGGTCGGAAAACTTTGTTTTGTTTTTTATTTTAGGTAGATCTTAATATGGCAAATTCAAAAATACTATTTTCATTATTCTAGGACGCATAGCTTAGGAGAAAAAGCTGTTTAAACATTACCCATATGAATGACAATAAAATTTAAACGAGGTCGGAAAACTTTGTTTTGTTTTTTATTTTAGGTAGATCTTAATATGGCAAATTCAAAAATACTATTTTCATTATACTAGGACGCGTAGCTTAGGAGAAAAAGCTGTTTAAACATTACCCATATGAATGACAATAAAATTTAAACGAGGTCGGAAAACTTTGTTTTGTTTTTTATTTTAGGTAGATCTTAATATGGCAAATTCAAAAATACTATTTTCATTATTCTAGGACGCATAGCTTAGGAGAAAAAGCTGTTTAAACATTACCCATATGAATGACAATAAAATTTAAACGAGGTCGGAAAACTTTGTTTTGTTTTTATTTTAGGTAGATCTTAATATGGCAAATTCAAAAATACTATTTTCATTATACTAGGACGCGTAGTTTAGGAGAAAAAGCTATTTAAACATTACCCATATGAATGACAATAAAATTTAAACGAGGTCGGAAAACTTTGTTTTGTTTTTGATTTTAGGTAGATCTTAATATGGCAAATTCAAAAATACTATTTTCATTATTCTAGGACGCATAGCTTAGGAGAAAAGCTGTTTAAACATTACCCATATGAATGACAATAAAATTTAAACGAGGTCGGAAAACTTTGTTTTGTTTTTTATTTTAGGTAGATCTTAATATGGCAAATTTAAAAATACTATTTTCATTATTCTAGGACGCATAGCTTAGGAGAAAAAGCTGTTTAAACATTACCCATATGAATGACAATAAAATTTAAACGAGGATCGGAAAACTTTGTTTTGTTTTTTATTTTAGGTAGATCTTAATATGGCAAATTTAAAAATACTATTTTCATTATTCTAGGACGCATAGCTTAGGAGAAAAAGCTGTTTAAACATTACCCATATGAATGACAATAAAATTTAAACGAGGTCGGAAAACTTTGTTTTTTTATTTATTTTAGGTAGATCTTAATATGGCAAATTCAAAAATACTATTTTCATTTTCTAGGACGCATAGCTTAGGAGAAAAAGCTGTTTAAACATTACCCATATGAATGACAATAAAATTTAAACGAGGTCGGAAAACTTTGTTTTTTATTTATTTTAGGTAGATCTTAATATGGCAAATTCAAAAATACTATTTTCATTATTCTAGGACGCATAGCTTAGGAGAAAAAGCTGTTTAAAACATTACCCATATGAATGACAATAAAATTTAAACGAGGTCGGAAAACTTTGTTTTTTTATTTATTTTAGGTAGATCTTAATATGGCAAATTCAAAATACTATTTTCATATTCTAGGACGCATAGCTTAGGAGAAAAAGCTGTTTAAAACATTACCCATATGAATGACAATAAAATTTAAACGAGGTCGGAAAACTTTGTTTTTTTATTTATTTAGGTAGATCTTAATATGGCAAATTCAAAAATACTATTTTCATTATTCTAGGACGCATAGCTTAGAGAAAAAGCTGTTT